>PVJS01003601.1:0-74441 GCA_004027185.1 Glis glis
TCCTTTGATGAGCAGAAGCTTTGTAGTTTAATGCTATCCCACTTATTAATTCTTGTTTTAATTTCCTGTGCTTTGGAGGTCTTGTTGAGGAAGTTTCTACCTGTGCCTATATGTTGGAGTGTTGAACCTATGCCTTCTTCTAATAATTTCACAGACTCTGGTCTAACTTCCAGGTCTTTAATCCATCTCGAGTTGACTCTTAGTTCCATTTTTCTACAGGTAGATAACCAGTTTTCTCAGCACCATTTGTTGAAAAGACTGTCCTGTCTCCAATGTATGTGTTTAGCACCTTTGTCAAAAATCAATTGACTATAAGTTTGTGGACTTGTTTCTGTATCTTCTATTCCATTCCACTGGTCTATGTGTCTGTTTTTGTGCCAATACCAAGATGTTTTTATTACTACAGCTCTGCAGTACAATTTGAAATCAGGAATTGTTATGCCTCCTGCAAGATTCTTATTGCTGAGAATTGGTTTGGCTATTCTGGGTCTTTTGTTTCTCCATATAAAATTAATGACTGATTTTTCTACCTCTGCAAAAAATGATGTTGGTATTTTGATAGGGATTGCATTGATTCTGTAGATCATTTTTGGCAGAATGGCCATTTTGATAATATTTATTCTGCGTATCAAAGAACAGGGGAGATCTTTCTATCTTCTAAGATCTTCATTTTCTTTCTTCAGTGTTCTATAGTTTTCATTGTAGAGGTCTTTTACCTCTTTGGTTAAGTTTATTCCTAGGTATTTGATTGGTTTTGAAGTTATTGTGAATGGAATTGTTTTCTGGATTTCTTTCTCAGTGGATTCATGGTTGGCATATATGAAAACTACTGATTTTTTTAGGTTGATCTTGTATCCAGCTACTTTGCTGAATTTGTTAATCAGCTCTAGTAGATTTTTGGTTGAGTTCTCTGGGTCTTCTAGATATAGGATCATGTCATCTGCAAATAAAGATAATTTTAACTCTTCTTTTCCTATTTAAATTCCTTTGATATCCTTCTCCTGTCTTATTGCTCTGGCAAGAGTTTCGAGGACTATATTGAAAAGGAGTGGTGATAGTGGACATCCTTGTCTTGTTCCTGTTTTTAAGTGGAATTCTGGCAATTTTCCCCCGTTCAATATGATGCTGGCTTTGGGTTTCTTATATATTGATTTAATGATGTTGAGGTACATTCCTTCTTTTCTGATTTTCTGTAGAGTTCTTAACATGAATGGGTGTTGAATTTTGTCAAATGCTTTTTCCACATCTATTGAAATGATCATGTGATTCTTGTTATCAGTTTGATTTATATGGTGAATAACATGTATTGTTTTGCGTATGTTGAACCAGCCTTGCTTTCCTGGGATGAAACCAACTTGGTCATGGTGTACGATTTTCTCAATATGGTTTTGAATGCACATGGCTAGTATTTTATTTAGAATGTTTGCGTCTATGTTCATTAATGATATTGGTCTGTAATTCTCTTTTCTTGAAGTGTCTTTATTTGGCTTTGGTATTAATGTGATGTTGGCCTCATAAAAGGAATTTGGAAGAATTCCATCTCTTTCAATTTCACAGGATAGTTTGTGAAGTATTGGTTTTAGTTTTTCTATAAAGGTTTTGTAGAATTTGGCTGGAAAACCATCTGGACCTGGGCTTTTCTTTGATAGCATACTTTTTATTGCTGTTTCTATCTCTGTGCTTGCTATTGGTTGATTCACGTTTTCTATATCTTCTTGGTTCAATTTAGATAGGTTGTATGTGTCTAGAAATCTTTCGATTTCTTCCATGTTTTCCATTTTTTTGGAATATAAGTTTTCAAAGTAGTTTCTTATGATCCTCTGGATTTCTTCCCTATCTTTGATGATGTCCCCTTTTTCATTTCTGATTTTGGTAATTTGGGTTGATTCTCTCCCTCTTTTGGTTAGATTAGCTAGTGGTTTGTCAATCTTGTTAATCTTCTCAAAGAACCAGCTTCTTGTTTTGTTGATTCTTTGTATTTTTTTATTCTCTATTTCATTAATTTCTGCTCTGACTTTAGTTATCTCCTGCCTCCGACTGGCTTTGGGATTTGACTGTTCCTGTTTTTCAAGATCTTTGAGGTGTGTTAGTACGTTATTTATTTGGATGTCTTCTGTTTTTCTTATGTGGGCACTCAGTGCTATAAATTTTCCTCTTAACACTGCCTTCAAAGTGTCCCATAGATTTTGGTACATCGTGTCTCTATTTTTGCTTAATTCTAGGAATCTTTTTATTTCTCCCCTTGTTTCTTTTCTGATCCATTCCTCATTCAGAAGTGTATCATTTAGTCTCCATGTATTTATGTGGTTACTTTTAGTCTTCCTGTTGTTAATTTCCAGTTTCATTCCATTGTAGTCTGAGAAGATGCAGGGAATTATATCACATCTTTTGAATTTGCTGGTGCTTGCTTTGTGACCCAGTATGTGGTCTATTTTGGAGAATGTTCCGTGGGCAGCTGAGAAAAATGTGTATTCAGGTGTTGCTGGTTGAAATAATCTGTATGTATCTATTAGATCCATCTGGTCTATGGTTTTCTTTAGGTCTGAACAATCTTTATTCATCTTTTGTCTGAAGGCTCGATCTAGTGGTGTGAGTGGTGTGTTGAAGTCTCTCCATATTATTGTGTTTGGGTCTATTTGGCACCTGATGTCATGAAGACTTTGTTTTATGAATGTGGGTGCACCCACATTTGGGGGCATTGATGTTTAATATTATTATATCTTCTTATTGGATTGTTCCTTTTATTAGTAAGAAGTGACCTACTTTGTCTCTTCTGATGTCTTTTAGCTTAAAGTCTGTTTTGTCAGATATAAGGGTTGCTACCCCTGCTTGTTTTCGATCTCCGTTTGCATGGTATATCTTTTTCCATCCTTTTACCTTTAGCGTATGAGTATCTTTGGCTAGAAGGTGAGTTTCTTGTAAGCAGCATATAGTTGGGTTATGCTTTTTAATCCACATTGCCAGTCTATGCCTTTTAATTGGGAAGTTGAGTCCTTTGACATTCAATGTTATTATTGAGATATGATTTTTGTTTCCTGTCATTTTGAGTTCTATATTCTGTTTGCTGTAGTGACAAATCTCCTTGTTTAGTTGCCTACCTGGTGTAGTTCACCTCTCCTGTGGTTCTGAAAATTGCTTGTTTTCCCTTCTTTGTGATTCATTTCTTTTAGGATTTTCTCCAGTGTTGGCTTGGTCCTCATGAATTCTTTAAGTATTTGTTTATCATGGAATGTTTTTATTTCTCCATCAATTTTAAATGATAGCTTTGCTGGATATACCAGTCTTGGTTGGAAGTCTTGGTCCTGGCATTCCTGACTTGGGTTGAGAAGTCTGGGGTGATTTTTATTGTTTTGCCCCTGTATGCCACCCTTTCTTTTGCTCTTGCTGCTTTTAGGATTTTTTCTTTGGCCTCTACATTACACATTTTAATTACGTGGTGTGGTGAGGTCCTTCTTTGGTCCTGTCTTGACAGTGTTCTATATGTCTCCTGTATGTGAATGTCCAAGTCCTTTTCTATATTCGGAAAATTCTCTGAAATTATTTCTTTGAAGAGGTTTCTTATACCCTTAGTCTGTGTTTCTAATCCTTCTTTGATTCCTTTTATCCTTAGATTAGGACATCTTGTATTGTCTTGTATTTCTTGGATGGCCAGCGTGTGGTGTAATATCTTCTGTATATCATTGACTGTGTTTTCAGTTTTGAATGAACTGTCTTCCAGGAGTGAGACCCTGTTTTCCATATGGTCAAACCTACTAGAGTTGGTTTCTATCGCAGTCTTTAATTCGTTTATTGACTCGTTCATTTCGTTCAGTGTTTCTTTCTGATTCTTTCTTAGAGCCTCAACTTCTTCCTTCATCTCCTCTATACTTTCTTTGAGGCCTTTCATCATTCTGAAGATCAAAATTCTGAATTCTCTGTCTTGCATTTCCTGTAGGTCAGTATCAGTAATCTCACTTGATGCATTGTGTTTCTTGTTTCTTCACTGTTCCTCATTCTCATATTTTTGGTGTTTTCAATTTTGTGTTTCTTTTGCCTCTGCATCATCTTTCTTTCTACATATAAGACCTCTTGATGGTCTTATACATGGAAAGACCCAATTGGGTCAGTACACTGCAGGCTGTGGTTCCCCCCCATCTGGTTGACCGGGGTGCGGTGTGTGTTTGTGTGTGTGTGGGGGGCACGCAGGTTCTGGAGCTCGGGTGTTGGCATGTGAGGTGCACCTCAGAGGCGTAGTGTTAGATGTGGGCTCCGAGGAGTGGGTGATGGTGCCAGAAGATGCCTGGTTTCTGAGGCGCGGGTGCTGAGGGTCAGCCGGGCCCCAGGTGGTGCACACGTGCTCCAGGTCTCGGGGGGCATCGCTGGAGGTTTCCTGAGCTCTGATGCGTGGTGCCGAGTATCTTGCATGGGCCCGAGTGGGGTGTGAACTCTGGGTATTGGGTGGTGGTGTTTGAGGGTGCACGGGTGCTGAGACACGGCTCTAAGGATCGCATGCGGGCCCCTGTGAGGTGCTTGGGCTCCTGGAATTCGGGTGGTGGTGCCAGTGCATGCCCTGACTCTGAGGCAATGTGGAGAGTCGCGCAGGTCTCAAGTGGCGGCGTCGGAGGGTATCCGGGCTCTGAAGTGCGGCACAGGGGATCCTGCGCAGGTAAGAGAGGTGCAGGCTCTGGGTCTCAGGTAGCAGTGCCGGGGGACATGGGAGTCTGAGGCGGTGCTTGGAGGACTGCCCAGGTCTCAGGTAGAGGTGTTGGAGTCCGGGGTGGGGCGCGGAAGGCCACCTGGTTTGCCTGGGATGGCGCAGCTGGCCTAGGTGGGGCGCGGGGTGGGCACCCAGGTAGCACAGGATGGTGCAGCTTGCCTAGGAGGGGCACGGCTGGCCACCATGGTTGCCCGGGATGGCACGGCTGACCGCCTGGGTCGCACAGGACAGCGCAGCTGGCCTAAGCTTGGTGCAGCTGTTCACCCTGGTCACGCGGATGGCAAGGCTGGCTGCCTGGGTCCCATGGGGCCATGAGTCTGGTTGCCTGGGTCGCACGGGACCGTGCATCTGACCACCTGAGTCTCACGGGATGGCTTGGTTGGACTAGGCGGGGTGCAGCTATTCATCCTGGTCATGCAGGACAGCGCGGCTGGCCGTCTGGGTTGCACAGGGCCACGTGTCTGGCCGCCTGGGTCACAAGGGACAGCACTGTTGGTCCCCTGGGTTGCATGGGACAGTGCAGCTGGCCTAGACTGGGCGCAGCTGTTTGCCCTGGTCACTTTGGACAGTGTGTCTGGTCGCCTGGGTCACACGGGATTGTGCGTCCGGCCAACTGGGTTGCATGCAATGGCGTGGCTGGTCGCCTGGGTCACACGGGATGGCGCAGCTAGTCTAGGCTGGGCGCGGCCGGCTGCCCTGGTCACATGTGAAGGCGCGGCTAGCCGCCTGGGTCCCCGGTTCGGCGTGGCTTGCCTAGGTGGGGTGCGGGGGGGGGGTCGCCAGGGCCTTGGATGGGAACCCTAGTAGCGCGGGATGGTGCGGCTGGTTGCACAGGACCACGTGTCTGGCCGCCTGGGTTGCAGGGGAAGGTGCTGCTGGCCTAGGCGGGGTGTGGGGGCCCCTTGGTCACCCGTGGGAGGGCACATCTGGCTGCCTGGGTTGTGCAGGAAGGTGTGGCTTGCCTAGGCAGGACGCGGGGCGTGGGGGCCGCCTGGATCTTGGCTGGTGTGGGTCTCCGATTCAGGGTGCCAGGGATCGCATGGGCTCCTAGCGTGGTGGGGGGGGAGATGCGCAGCTGTGGCAGGAGCCCACAATCTGCTGCTGTGATGGCCCCACCACTCACAGAATTCTGCTCCGGTTTCTCCTTCTGATCTGTTTGCGGCACCAGGGGCTGTTAGCCCTGGCTGTAGGGACAGGGTAAGATGGCTCCTTACCGATCCTGCTGACATGGGATTGAAGCTTTCTGTGGGAATCTGTAGCTGGTAGACTCTGTGTCTGTGTATTTATACTCGGGTTACTGGATTTTGGGTTTTGGTTCTTCTGTGTCTGTGTGATGTTGTTTAGTTCTGAGCCCCCAAGGAGATTCTGAGACAGTTTTGAGACAGGCTTATTCTGGGGCTCCTATTCCGTCGCCATCTTGAATCCTCCTTCCTCAGTACAGTTTTGATTTGCATTTCCTTGATTGCTAATGAGTGAACATTTTCATTTCATGTATTTGTTGGCCATTTGTATTTATTCTTTTTGAAAAGTTTCTATTCAGTTCAATTGCTCAATTTTTAAAATTTTTAGTGTTAAGATTTTCTATTTATTTATTTATTTACTTATTGTGGTACTGAGGATTGAACCCAGAGACATTCTAACTTCAAGCTACACCCCCAGCCCTTTTTATTTTTTGCTTTGAAATAGGATCTCACCAGGTTGCTGAGAGTCTTCCTTCCTTGCTGAGGCTGTCCTCAAATCTCAAATCCTCTTGTTTCAGCATCCCAAGTACTGGGATTACAGGCATGCACCACCATGCCTGGTTGTGAGTTCTTTTTATACTCTAGAAATGATTCCTCTATCACAGGAGTAGCTGGCAAATATTTCCTCCCATTCTGTCAGCTCTCTCTTCAGACTTTTGCTGTGCAGAATCTTTTTAATTTGATGCCATTCTATTTATTAATTTTTTTGGCTTTATTTTCTGAGATCTGGGGGTTTTATTGAGGAAATCTCTACCAGTGCCTGTGTTTTGGAGAGCTGGTCCTGTTTTTTCTAGCAATTGCAAAGTTTCTGTGTTAATTTCTAGGTGTTTGAAGCAATTGGAATTGACTTTTGTGCAGGGTGAAAGATAGAGGTATAATTTCATTCTTCTATATATTGAGATCCAGTTTTCCTAGCACCATTTGTTGAAAGGCTGTCTTTTCTCCAGCATTTCTTTTTGTATGTTTAAAAAAATTTCAAATGAAATCTCCATTGAAACAATCAGTAGAAATGGGGTTGCTTGTGACTGAAGTAGGGGAGATTGCCACTGACAGTCTCACTTTGCTTAATTCTTGATTCTTGCCTCATCCCCAGTCGTGGCCCCTAAAGTTCCTTTGCAGAGTCCCATATCACTGCAGAATACAATCTGAAAGCCACTATTGCAGTACAATACAACAGCATAACATATGATCAGAACTTTATAAATGCTGATTCTACCACATTCTAATTTGAAGACAGAGCTGGGCATGGTGGTGCAGGCTATATACTGCCAGTACTTGGAAGACTGAGACAGGAGGATTGCAAGTTTGCGGCCAGCCTCAGCTACTTAGTAAGGCCCTCTGCAACTTAGTGAGACCCTGTTTAAAAATAAAGAATAAAAAATATGGCTTGGGGTATAGCTCAGAGGTAGAATGTCCCTGGGTTCAATCCTCAGTTCTGAAAAAAAAAAGACAGGTTTAATCACTTATATTCTCCAAACCTTCATGTCTTCAGCTAAAAATTATAGATACTTCTGTCATCTAGCTTGCAATGTTGATGTATTAAATCACCTGCTATAAATTATACAATGCTATGCACTGCTAATGGATATTGTAATTGAGATCTATTTCCCCACCTGGTAAAGTAAACTTCCAGGCTGCCAGTTCCTTTAAAAGCCTCTCCAGGATATTCTTGACCATGCACTCAATGATTTCAACAGTCTCTCCTTCCTACTTTTAAATAATTATGTTGGCTTTCAAAGATACATTACTTAGTTGCAACCTCTATCCTTAATAACACCAGGCTTTCTATTATTTTGGCATCATATAGCTTATTCCAAATGCGTGAGTCGTAATTTATCTCCTGTGATCATAGACGAGTAGGAAGAATGAGCAAAGAGAAAGGAGGCCGAGTCACTGACTTGTCCGCATCCTAGGAATTTGTGCAGTCCTAATGTGAACAGCAGACAGTCTCCCCATGAGGCTCATCTGAGGATTGTTCATGGGGGTAGAGTGGAGCGCGCAGGGGAAATGGATTTTAAGCAGACAAAAGCGCCCGCTTGATAATATTCACTTGAGTGTGATAATAAACCATGGCATGAGTGACAGACAAAAACTGCTTCAGTTGAGGCATACATTTTCACTCTATTTTGGATGCTGGTACTCTGACAATGTATTTTAAGCTCAGCATTCACTTTTTAAAAAAAATCTCATTGACTTGTGTGAAAGCTGCTCTTCTCTAGACTGAAGCTTTTCTGTAGTAATGTTGTCTGTTTAGATTTGAATCCACAAGGGCCCTGGCACATATGGCTAGAACACTCTATTTTTAAAGATATATTGTGTCTGTTAATACAAAGGTCATGATGTAGAATTTTGCACTTAGAGTCAGCATGAGAGTGTGGGACTGTTCCTTGCAGATCTTGGCTTCATCAGCAAATAAATTAAAATAAACCGGAGGCCTGAAATAGAAATAATCCTCCTTCCAAGTGTTTCGTTTAGAGAATGACATCCTGTTTTCTTCAGAATATCATGGGTAATTCTGCATATGAATGAATTTGGGAATAAAAAAAGGCCCTGCAAGTGAAACACACAAAATAACTTTTAGAATTTCAGGCCTCGGTAATAAAAATAAGCGATGATGATTTTCTGTTCAAAGTATGAAGGGGAAAAAAGAAACCTGAATCTTAGTTACATGAAGCTTTAGGGTTTTATAGCAATTTGTGAAAGCAAACTATAAGCTACATTTTCCCTATAAGAGAATCTAGCATATTTTGGAAACAATTTACCATTTATCTTATCAAGAAAATTTTGACACAAATTTGGCTATTAGTTACAAAAGTCAGGAGAGCTTTCTGATTACCATTAAAAGTGAAAAGGTATATTTCAAAGATGCCTGGACCCAAATATCATTAACCTGGAATAGTTTGCTTAGGCTCTCAACTGAGCTTGGAAGAGTTTTAACTAATATCCAAAGTAAATGCTGTCAATGTCACAGGAAGTCCTAATTGTTAATGGAACCCATTACTATGAAAAGGAAAAAAAGAAGAGTGCAATGATATGATATATTAAATTGAACAATACATTTTCAGCTCATAGTCTTAAATATATGTGTCTTCCATGATGTCACTACTAAACTGACCCATCATTTGCAGCAGTTTTGGCGAGGTAGCATCCCAGTCAAGACCAATCAGACCACCAAAGGTGTTAAATGAGTCTTTATTACTGGGCAGTAAGACTACACAGGCATGAGAGCCAAGTGCAGCACTTGATACAATACAAGCTCAGGGTAAAACTAAGGTTCCCATGACAGGTTTCCACAGCAGGGGGTGAGAAGTCGTTATGGTTCCATAGTATTCAGGTATGCCAAGCAAGTCAAGCATAACAAAAGTACAGAAGCAAGAATAGGTGGTTAGCAAGGTAACAATAACACAATAAGTTACAATATGTTGTGATCACAATCCGTTAACTATCCTGCCAATGTCCTGGTTTAATTTTTTCAAGGCCAACTTCCCTGTTTTAGGGCCAGGTTTGAGGTCATTCTGAGTAACAAATATGGAGTCACTCTAACTAATAAGTTACTCTGGCTAACAAGCTCTAACTATGCATCATCACAGGCCCATGGCTATTTCCAGTGCCCTAATGTTGGCTTTCACTACTATTCTTTATTTAAAAAGAATTAGAAGCTTAGTTGAATTTCTGTTTTGGGTAAAGAAAAGATCAGGAAGGGTTTCACATCTTTTCATTGCCTAGAATAAAAAGCCATTTTTAGACATGACATCCTTTCAGGAAACAGTGTGAAAACACACTGAAAATGGGATGGCAATTTTTGTATCAAGATAACAATAATAATAGCAATAGGTAATTACTGGAACCAAGTTGTGTTAGTGATATGCATGCATTTATATGAAGTCTGTGTCCAAGGTTTGCCAGATGCTCATTAGACATTTTCCTTTCCTTGAGCACAGTTAAATTATGTTTTCTAGCCCTTTTGATTATAGGTGGGACGATGTGACTGGTTCCCACCGATGAACTGTGAGCACAAGTGATTTGGCTTATCTGGCATGAGGGAATTGAGAGCTGCTCCTCAATTTCTCTGTCTCCCTGTTCTGTTGTCTAGATGTTTGCTTTGTGAATTTGAAGCCATGTGTTAGATGACCAGGTTTCTTTTTTTCATTTATTTTTTATTGGGTGCATTGTAATTTTACATCATTTTGGGGTACAGACTTTTAGAAAAATACATGCGCAAGTTTTAGTTCTACTGGGTTTCTGAAGAACAATAAACATATTGTTAATCCTCTGAGGTTTATCACATAGGTAACATTATTCACCCTGTCTAGCACATACCCAAAATAGATAATAAGAAATAGCCAAAAATAATTGGTACGAATGTAGGGTATGAAAAAGTAGGGTATAGGCAAGAACCAGTAAACACTGGGAATTGATTATAATATTAGTTGTTTTAGAAGCAATCATAACTGTACCAGGAAAATAAAGACCCTAATGAGTAGTGACAACATTAATTAGATGTGATAGGTTATACTGGGGTCCAAAAGTTAATCAGCATTGACTGTCACAAAACAGAAAAAAATTTGCATGTTATGATGAAAGTGTTTCCTTAGCCATATGTCTTTAAAAAAGGAGAACTGATAGGGAAGACTCAAGTATTCATCTCCTAGGAGATGAATTTTCCAAATGATACTGTTAATTATCATAAAATACTAATGAAGAATACATAAAACTTTAATAGTGCTGGCAGAAAAGATCAACGTATCATGATTTTAGGGCAATGGATTTTGTAATGCTGGCAAAATGAGATTTTTAAATAAATAGTACATATTTGGGGACTCAAAATAGATTTCAAAAATAAAATTTATATGAATGATCAAAGAAAAACTCTAATTAACAAATTAATTATGCTAATAAGTATTTGTTTATTGAGTACTTACTAATTATCAGACTCTATTTTCCATATTTGGGATATAAAAATGGTGCCTGTATTTGCATTTTAATAAGTTCAACTATTAAAATGAATCCCAGCTTGATAGAAGGTCTCTCAGGTTTGAGTCTACAAAGAAAATAATCTTAATCCTGAATCTTGATAAAAACCCAGTAGCTGGACAACTCAGATCCTAGAATTTGTTATTTTGTGTGGTTCAATTCTATAAGAATATTACAAACCCCTTATCAAGTATCAAGTTGATAATACTAGAAACATAAATACTAAAACAACCTATAAACAAAGTTAAGGACAATATCTTAGATAAAATGAAGGCATACATTCCCTGATGATTGTATTTAAAAATATGATAAATTTAAGTGATATAATATTTGAATCCTTTTTGTATTATTTTTGCAATACGTTTTATCTGCTGTTTGTGATTTCTGAATGTTCAAAGGCATTTACCATAACAAACTTAAATTCTCCAATCAAAATTTTCTAGAGATCTGTAATTAATAATTAATGTGTAGGGGCCGGGCGTGGTGGCGCACGCTTGTAATCCCAGTACTTTGGGAGGCAGAGACCGGAGGATCCGGGTTCGCGGCCAGCCTCAGCTCTCTCGCTCTCTCCCTGTTTCAAAATAAACGTTTCAAAATAAAGTATAAAAAATAGGGCCGGGGGCGTAGCGCGGAGGTAGAATGCTCCTGCGTTCAATCCCCGGTACCACAAAAAAAAGAAAAAAAATTAATGATTAATGTGTAGGTAATGCTAAAATCCTTGAGAAATTTTGTTAGTGTTTCATTTGGTCTGAACTCCTGTGCCAAATTAAGCAAGAACTGACAATAGAACTGTAGACTTGCCTTCATACAACTCTGCCTTCTGAAAAGAACTCAGTTAAAAATAAATGTGGAATTCTGATTGACCCATGCTCTATCAAGAAGACTGTACTCAGGTATCAGAATTATTCATCATTCAGTATCTGATTGGTAGGTTGCAGCTGGACTCAATTGCCATGTACTCCAAGAGGGGTTAATTGGAATTGTACAAAATTTAAGTCTAAAATGATAGGGGCACTTTTCCTCAATTTTACTGGTCCACATCTGCTTGCTTTAATTTCATCGGTTGCAACTGAATGCTTCTAGGCAGAGGGCCTAGAAATTGCACCTGAGATACTGCAAGGACTCTGATACAATAACCATTTTGGTAAATACGCTATGACTTCATTTGTATACTTTAAATATTTAAGCAAACTGGGTATGCTTAGGGTCCTGTGAACTTTCTAATTTTCAACCCAGTAAAAATTAAAATTGAACCATTCATTGTGTCACGTACATTTTTTCTATTTAATATATTAAACAAAGTGTGTGTGTGTGTGTGTGTGTGTGTGTATGTGTGTGTGTGTATGTCCTTATGGAACACCTTGATTGGATATTAGCAAATACTTGTGTAAGTACAGCTATTTTCCCAGTTTAAAATAATCCCAAGGGTTCTCCCATTCTTGATGGTGGTTAGTAATGAGATACAAAAGATGACTTTTCCCACTAGCACCTAGCCCATGATGATTGTGAAAGACGTGCAATCTTTGATGTTTGCACCCATCATTACATTTAATATCTCTCTCTGCCTCTCTCCCTTTCTCTTCCTGTCCTCCCCTCCCCCCTCTTTTTTGTCTCTATCAATCTGTCTTCCTTTTGCTTTTTCTTGTATGTCTCTTTAAGCCACCAGCAATAGAGGATTTAGCTGGACTGTTCTCATCTGCAAATTATATTAGATATTGATCCTGGCTCTTAATTTAGATTACTGGTAAATGCTAATTTACTGCATTTCTCTCTGCAGAGAAATGATAGTTTTATGGGATAGGAGAGCCTAATTCAATTGACACCATAGGTCCTCTAAATTAACTTAATAATTTAATTTTTTCCTGATTTGGCAATAGAATTTCAATTAATTTGAGTTCCTATAACTGTAAAACCACAACTTAAAATATTTGAGGGAAAATATTATTATATTAAAATTCTAGTCTAATATTGTTTCAGTATTAACATATCCTATTTTACATATATAAAACTAAGAAAGGATATCATCTCTTTTATGTTGAAAGGAACTTTATATTCTTTTGTTAGTAAAGGAAAAATAATTTTATTGCTATTCAATTATAAAAGTTTCATGTGAGTATCCATCAGCATTCTTGCAGCTATAATCTAAAAGATTGATCACATAACATAGAGAAAAGAAAACTTATTTTCTTATGGATTCAGGTTCAGTCCATGTGAGGCTGGGCACTGCAGATCTCAGGGCATGGCTGCAGGAAGCAGAAAGAAGAAGCTGTGCTCACATCATGGAGGCCAGAAGCAAGAGAGGAAGAGCAGGGGGAGGAGGGGCCATATATAATCTCCAAGGCTGCAGGGATCCACCTCTTCCAGCCACACACTACTGGTCTACTGGGTACCACCCAGACCACCCAAGTAAATCCATTACAGTGAATTTATCCACTGCTGGAACTACAACCGTCAGTACTCCGCTATATCAATCCTGAATATTAATAAATGAGCTCTTTAGGGGACATTTTATATGCAACTATAAAAATGTGTATTTTATATGTGGGGTATGTGTATGCAGTCTTCTTTATTTCCCATTTCTTATACTGAGCTGTATGAGTACTGAAAAATAATCCAGAAAAAATATGAGGATGCTAAAATAATGTGGTCCAGTATGAAGGTGAAAACAGGAATATACGTTAGGAAAAGGTAGGACAATTTATGCTTATCAGTTATTAAATAATTTGTCAAATATTTTTTAAGTTGCTTTGTCAAGAGCAGCTTATAAGAATCTGTCAAAATCAATGTCTTTGTTAATATTGACAGTATGAGTGATTTTGGTACATTGTTTGGTTTTCTTTTTTATGATAACCCTATGAAGTAAAACATCTAGGAGCCCCTTTTATTAAAAAAGAAAATGTAGGCACAATCACACAACTTGCCCAAAGTCATGTAGCCAAGAAGGGGCAGATCTGGAGTTTAATCCCAGTCTGACTACAACACTATTGACTAGGATTACTGAGCTATACTGAATCATTAGGATTCCTAGTTATTAATTGATGGGTGACCTCTGTGCTTTTGCAGAGGCAAGGTAAATGAAACCATAAAATCAGGAGCCTGGATGTGCTTCTAGGAGTTGTCACCAC
The DNA here is from genome assembly GCA_004027185.1 of Glis glis. Classification (NCBI taxonomy): domain Eukaryota; kingdom Metazoa; phylum Chordata; class Mammalia; order Rodentia; family Gliridae; genus Glis; species Glis glis. The sequence goes on from PVJS01003601.1 coordinate 14,037, forward strand.
CCCTCAAGCCAAACAACTGTTTCAAGGGGACCTGTGGACAAGATCCAAAGTATCCCTAAGAAGTATCTTTATATTTATTCAAATAATTGGGTGAGACCATCAATTTTCATGTCAGATTAAATAGATAATTTAGTCTTTAAAATTACAAAGCTAGATATTAGACATTAACTAGTTTAATTGAAATAGAAATGTATTAAGCCTACAATTTAGGGCTTTCATAAAATGTTAGCTGTAAGGAATTCCACCCCTATTCCTAGGTTATTGAATAATTGACCTATTTGAATGAAATAATTTGCATACCTCTTTCCAAGACTGCAGTCAAAACTATTATATGGATTTATCCCAGTGATAATGCTAGGCTATTTTTCCATTATTCTTTTTTTTTGTCAAGCAATTACACACTTTAACAGATTTATTAAATAATCTGTAATCAGTAGACTACAGAAAAGAAATTATTTTAGTTTTCTCCAATTATTGCCTTTTACCATGCTGGTGAAATTTCATTTTCTTTTTTCTTCATTTCTAAGTGATACCTGTGAAGAATCCATAGATTTAAATTTCTTTCAATTTTCATAAATTTCAGTTCAGTCTTGTCTATTTAAAAATTCCAATCCCAATTGCAACCTCTTCCTCCTCCATCTATACTGGTTTAGACTTGTGCTCAATGACCTGAAATGCAAAGGAGTCATCCTCTGGGAAAATTAAATGCCTTCGCTCCTTATGTCTCCTTGCATTTGCACCCAATAGAGTGGGAGGAAGAGCAACCAGAGAGGACTTTTTACTAACACTGGCCATCTGACAAGATGGTCTGTGTGGCAGGTTTTCAACTGCTGAGAGCTACATGTGTCATCGTTATGAAAGGACCACAGGGAATCTCTAATTGCACTGTTCACTATCTTAGAAATTGTCTGTGACTAGACTTGTTCTCCCTGCACATTGTTACTACTACATTGCCCTACAGTTTAACCACAGGAACTTCATGTCTCACCAATGGGATTATTATAGCCCATTCCATGGATGCCTCTGTGACCTACCTGCTGTTTTTCACCAAGTCCCTTCAGCCTTGGCTAAAATGAGCACAGGAGGCAAATTGGAATCTACTACATAAAAAGGTGTGCAATAAGATGCCAGTCTCTCACTCCTTTATAACCATCCCCTCCATCCTTATCAGTGGTTCACCTGGATTTTTTTTATTTACCTTGAAGGAAGTCCTTATACTTGACTCAAGTTTGGAAAAAGAGAAAGCTTTAATTTATCTTATCTTTGGTTAATATCTTAAGTATAGTTGTGTAAGTATTTGGTTTGGTGAGGGAGAAGATAAGATGGAAAAGGAGATTGGGGTATTGTTTGAGTTCACACATGTCCTAGTAAATTCTACAGGCCATGTCTGCCTCTCCTATATCTGCATCTACTATCAACAATTTTTTTATATTTAATATTTGTTGGGGGTAATATATGGCCAGGTAAATTGGTCTTACATTAGCTTTCAGGCCCATTTACCAGTTTTGGTCCATTCTTTCCAATAAAGCTTAACCTGACATTGTTGTTTGGATCTGGAATGTCCCCCAAAAGCTCATGTGTTAGGCAATGCAGCAGTATTCAGAAGTGAAAAGACTGGCCCATTAGGGCTCTGACTTCGTAAGTGGATTAATCAATTTCATGGATTAATAATTTGTATAGACTATAAGGAGGTGGTAAAAACTATAGGCAGGTAGGGCATGGCTGTAGGAAATAAGTCACTGGGGTCATGGCTTTGGGGATATATCTGTTCTTGGCCCCTTTCTATCTGTCTCTGTCTTTCTCTCTCTGTGCTTTCCTGATGCCATGAGCTGAGCAGCTCTCCTCTGCCAGACCTTTCAGCCATGGTGTCTTCCTCACTTCAGGCTCAGAGTAATGGAGCTGGTCGACCATGGACTGAAACCTCTGAAACTATGAGCCAAAATAAATGTTTCCTCATCTTAGTTGTCCTTGTGAGATATTTGGGTCAGAGTGATACAAGGCTGACTAGCACAGTCATCTTTATTACATTGATATATATCATTAAAATATAATTATTTTAGTATTACTGGGAAGATGTTAGAAAAAGGATACAAAATTTCAGTTAGAAGGAATAAGTTCAAGAGAGTTATTGTTCATTATGGTGGCTATAGGTAATAACAATGGACTATTCGTTTAAAAATTGCTAAGAGTGGATTTTGAATTATATTACCACAAAATATGATAAAATGTAAAGGAATGCATATGCTAATTAATTTAATGTAACCATTCTACAGTATGCACATATTGAATCATCATGTTGTAACCCACAAATATATACAATTTTTATAATTTTTATTTCTCAATTACAAATATATTATTGGGTTATACAATTATACATTCTATTTTTAGTTTACTATAATAAGTGTTTTCTACATCATTAAATATTATTCCAACCTATTATAAAATATCTGCCTGATACTTTATTATATGGATGCCTCATAAAAGAATTAACCTATTACATATTTATTGGACTTTAATGTAGATTAAGAGTTTTTGCTATTATAAAGATGGTAGCAGTGAAAATTTCATACTAAAATTTTGTGCACATTTAACTACTTCCTTGTAAAAATTTATTACAATTGACTTACTGGGTCAAAGCATATTTATCTTTGAAAATATCATTATGTATACCATGGAATTACCCTTCAGAACATTTGTGCCATTTTATATTATTATTAGCATGTGCCAAAGTGCTCACCTTACACTCGGTAATACATAACATTAGATTTCTGAAAAATATTTGATAAGCACAAAGGTAAAATAATATACCATTTTAATTTTAATCTGTTCAATTAATAGTAATATTGAATACTTCTAATGGGTCAGTTACCCTTTATGGTTCTTATTTTGTGAATTATCTATTTCTTTTTTAACTATTTTATAACATGGAAAATTTTTGTATCTTACTTAATGTTGATAAGCAACCGTTAGTTATGCCCACTTAATATTATGATGTAAGAGTTTTCTAATTTTTCCCATATGCTGAGACATGCTATAGATTATAGAATTCATTTTGAAATTCTGTAAGAATTTACTTATAAACCATTTATGTTTACAACATCTTGAACATAAATTTTTAACATTCTCTCTTAGGTGTTTCATGTTGATTGATGAATTAAGAATTTTCTTATTTTTAATTTTTTGTAATTCACAGTCTCCTAAGTGTTCATATATTTTACATGCTTAAATTGTATTAGTATAGAATTATATAAAGTTTTTTTGCAAAATACTGTATGGCTTCTCCATATTTCCTTTATCAATTTGAAAATTACTGAAGCTGCACATTTGTGTCATTCTATTTCCAATGACAGTTGTCTAATGGTTTTCATTGGCTGTTGTTTCATTTTGTTGTGGGGGATTTGACTAATCTGTTTAATATTCATTTGTAGGTTTACTACATTAGCTTTAGAGACCATGGTTTATAAAATACTAGGTTTTATGACTAGGGGCTTAATTTATGCTTTGGGTATTTGAAAGTAAGTTCTTATTTTTAAAAATTTCATATATACACTTAAGTTGCTTATTTTATTTCTATATTATTTGAGTATATATGTGTGCATCCATATTTTATCTGTCAAATATTGAAAGTTTTTTAGCTTTTTATATTTATGAGTAATAAATTCATAAATATCATAATCTTGTTTAAATATTTTGCTTTGATTTCCTACTTATATATTACTACTTATATTTTTGTTTGCATCTGCTTACATACTTGTACATATACATTTATCATATATATTTGTTGTATATCAATTGTATCCTTTATATATTTTTTCTGATTATTTTTATATGATTATTATTAAATTTTAAGTATTATTAAAATTTTAATCAATATTATTAAATGCTTAATTTAATATTTAAAGCATTATGGTATTATTAGAATTGATTTTTTCAATATATCTATAATATTGTTTTATGTTTACTGACTTATATGTACCAAAGGCTATTCTGATTTATTTTTATAAATAACTCAGTTGTTTTCTCTGTTAGTATGTTCTTGGGAATTTTTCTATATCTTAATAATTCAAAACTTTTGCTAGAATATATCTACATAAATCTTCTATGATCAGCAGTGCCTAAACATAGTCAGCTTCTTTAAACTGAATATGCAGGTTACACATTTTCCTATTTCCTCTTTTTAAATTTCTATAATACTTCATTGATTATGGTGTGTTTTTCTTTTTAATTATTATGTTTCTTCCTAAGGAATACCTCTAATGCTTTACTGTTTTTTGTCATAGTCATCCTCTCGGGCATTCTTCCATTTTATTTATCTTGGTTTTTGTTTTTTTCTGCATGTTAGAGAAAACCAGGACTTGTTCTTCATGTCATTGATTGAAGTATCTACTGATTCAAGTAAAACTTATTTTTTACTGTTTCCAATGTGGATTCAGATAGAGTGCATGTAAAATAGTCCACCTGTGTAGACGTGTGTGAGTGTGCGTGAACACATTTTCAAAGGAAGGGCAGTTTTATACTCTGGCCTACACATAAGTCTATATTCTAGTATTAGCCCAAAGTAAATATTGTTACCAATTCTATGTTGATATAAAAATTGAGCTGGGCATAGTGGCGCACGCTTGTAATCCCAGTACTTTGGGAGGCGGAAACCGGAGGATCCGGGTTCGCGGCCAGCCTCAGCCTCTCTCTCTCTCTCTCCTTGTCTCTCTCTCTCTCTCTCTACTTAGTGAGGCCCTCTGCAACTTCGTGAAACCCGGTTTCAAAATAAAGTATAAAAAATAGGACCGGGGGCATAGCGCGGAGGTAGAACGCCCCTGCGTTCAATCCCCGGTACCGCAAAAAAAAAAAAAAAAAAAATTGAATCTTGCATCAGTCAATAAGGCAAGAGAACCATTTCTCCTTTTGATAGCTAATTGATCATAATGTAGTTTTGCTCCTAAAATATTATTTTAACTCTAAAGTTTCTAAGATTTAACAAAAGTTGAAAAATTCAGAATTAAAGATCAAATTCTAGACTATTAAGAAATTCTAAAGTACTGCCAAATTTTTAGCATAATTGTCATCTCATGCAACTGACAGGAGAATTGCAATCTGGAACTCATGCTGACTTGTGTCAGTATTAAAAACCAGAGTGCTAGCCAGACATTATACTGAGTGCTAGCCAGACATTGTTTTATAATACTGGTATCTGCCTAGCTCTCTCTTCCCTTAATTTTACATAGTAACACTCCACATATATCCTGGACAAGTTTTTCTCTCTTGCACTTTTTTTTTTTTTGGCAGTACCTGGGATTGAACGCAGGGGCGTTCTATCTCCGCGGTACGCCCCCGGCCCTATTTTTTATACTTTATTTTGAAATCGGGTCTCAGGAAGTTGCAGAGGGCCTCACTAAGTAGAGAGAGAGAGAGAGAGAGAGAGAGAGCGAGCTGAGGCTGGCCGCGAACCCGGATCCTCCGATCTCTGCCTCCCACAGTACTGGGATTACAAGCGTGCGCCACCACGCCCGGCTCTCTTGAACTTTTTGAGATACACCACGGGGATGATAGGCAAGGATATCAGAGCCTAAATAGGAAGCCAAATTGTTCATACAGAGGTACCTAGGAAGAAAGCCACTGTGGTGTCCTTTCCATCAGAAGTATCCACAATGTGGTGAGGGTGCATAAAGGGGAAGGCTCTTTACTGACCCAATGTCAGTCCAGATGATAAAACCATGTAGGTAGGCAGCCTTGAAGACATTAATTTTTGTATGGCAAGAGGGCAGGTATCCAACACATTTAAAATATGCATCTCAATTTAACTGCTTGGTAAAATAAAGCAAAGTGATAATTCAGTCCTGAACTGTATAATTTGAGTTGGAATTTCATTACCAGAAACACGTTTCTTTTACTCTCACTCTTCAATTACAAGATACCATGTTTAAGGGTAAATCAGGAACTGAATTTGAGTCATCATGCTTAACCAATAGATGTTCCTGACCATTTAATGAAAGGTTATGACCCTTGGATCAATAAATTGTGATATCTATTAAGACATAGTAAGATTACTATGAATATCTTACATTGTTCATAGCTATTTTCTCAAATAAGTAAAGCAAAATAATAATAAAGTAGTGTAATAGTTGTACGTAGACATCTTAAGCATCATTCAATACGAGGGGCGAAGAGAAGCATAGCACATTGAAAAAATATCAAACAACTTAAAGCGTCTATATTTGAGATAAACAGAGAGTTGTTCCTTTTGATACCCCTTCAAACAATCGTTGCAAGTAGATTCTGTGCCTGAAAATATACGATTCAATCAATTTGGGGTTTTATTTAAAGTAAAGGAATTTCATAATTATATATGATTGCTTAGGAATACAAAATTATAATTAAGTACTTTAAGAGTAAATTTTGAAGAAAATAACGATAGGTCTTCAAACTCAGAAATATAACTCCCTGTCATCGATGAAAGTTTTGCTACCTAAATTCTTTCTTCTAAATTGTATTAATCATATATTCTATGGGACTAATTGTATTTAATTATTGGATTCTATTGCATTTCAAAGGCTTAAGCTTATTTACAATATATTTCCACTAGTACAGGTATACTGTATACAAATATATCTTATGAATTATACATTGATATTAATTATAAAATTGATATAGATGAATATACCAGTCAATATCTATTTTATAATCTAGTTTACTTGATTACACATATATATTTAACATTAATGAAGTACCTCTAGACTTTGAGTCTATTTTCTGACATTTCCTGGATTTTAATAAATTGCTCATAAATATTTGAAGCAGAAATGTGAGGAACTATTAGTCACCTTGAGAAGGATGAGGCAGGGTGGCCAGCCCTGCGATAAGGAAAGTTGGGCTTAGCCTGTCTTAATCCTTTTTGAGGTTGGCAAGAAAGCCCTTCTGACAAGGACCTCACTGTAGAGTGCTTGTTATACTAGAGACACATTACTTTTGCCTTCCTAACTCAATGATTTTGTCTACCCAGTTATATATACTTACATTCAATAAAGCAAGTATAGATAACTTTTACTTTTATTTTATTTTATTTGTGTAGTACTGGGGATTGAACCCAGGGGCATTCTATCTCCAAGCTCTGAGCTCTACCCACAGCCCTTTTTATATTATTACTATTATTGTTATTATTAATTATTATTATTAGTTTTATTTGAAACAGTGTCTCGCTAGGTTGCTGAGAGTCTCGCTATGTTGCGGAGGCTGCCCTCAAACCTGTGATCCTCCTGTTTTAGCCTCCCAAGTACTGGGATTACAGGCTTATGCCACTGGACTTGGCTTGACAATTTTTATTTTTATTATTTATTTATTTATTATTATTATTTTTTTGGTGGTACCGGGAATTGAACCCAGGGGCATTCTACCTCTGAGCTACACCCCCAGTCCTATTTTTTATTCTTTATTTTGAAACAGGGTCTCACTAAATTGCAGAGGGCCTCACTAAGTAGCTGAGGCTGGCAGCGAACCCGGATCCTCCAGTCTCAGCCTCGCAAGTACTGGGATTACAAGCATGCTCCACCACGCCGGGCTGATAATTTTTAAATAAGGGTGAAGTTGCCAGTTTAAGTAAAATTGAAAAAAGCTTTTTCATTTTGAAGACATAAAATGACCAATTTGTAAAACAATTACTCTGATGTTAGGACTAAGAATTCTGAGGAATCTTAAGATTTTTAAAATCCTCACATGACATTCCTATATTAATGTAACAGCAAAGAACAGAGAAGTCTAGAGAAGATTCTAGAGATCTTTATTAAGATGTTTGCAAAGGTTTAAAGACTAATGAAAACAAGATGAGAGCACCCGATAATTTGTGTCAAATTTCTTTAAACTGTTTTCTCTGATGTATACATTGAGGGATCAATCTTCCTTATGCTTAGCCTTTTTTTCAATTTCTCTACTTAATAACCCATATATCAGAGAACCAAAAATGCTCATACCTGCAAAAATAATAACCCATTCAACCTAAGGGGTACTAGTTTGTAGAGAGAATTCTAGATAATTGTTTCTTCAGTGCCACTGGAATAAAACTTTCTTTTTTTTTTCTAAGCAAGAAAAAATTAGAAACATTTCTTATAGTACAATATATTCTATGACATTAATACTGTAGTTTTCCAAAATTTAAATAATTTAGATTTCTTTTAAAGATAATGCTCTTCTTTAATCATCACTAAAACAATCTCATAAATTTGTATAAAATACATAAAATGAATTAAAAATACAATAAAAATCAAGATTATAGGGTAATACAAGTAATATAGGAAGCATGCATTGTTTTGACGTGAAAACTATAAAGAAGTGGAGTGAATGTGTCATCTCTCCCTGCCAAAGTATCCCAGAGACTAGAGTAATGGATCCAATAGTAAATCTAACAAGAACGGTTTTATAGATTGTGAAATTGAGGTCCAACAGTGTCAAGACAGAAGGTCATAGAATGAATCAATGGATCAGAAAGGACAGGAACTTGGAAATTTCTCTTATTCTCACTATTACTCAATGAAAAGGTGTTAAAAATGATGTTAAATGCTGACAGTTTTCTGGTGAGTTAAAATCGTGCAGATGGTCAATGTATCTGAAATTTGGGACATGTATTTCTATGTCTTCCTTTTAATTTGGCAGTTTCTCTTGATTATATATTTACATTTAGCTGCCATTTGACAAATTTTCCACTTTCCTCAATTGCTTATAATGGTATTTTGCCTAATAGATTTTGTTGAGGCAGATTTTTGAAAAAAGGAAATAAACAATATGAAGAGATCCTGACCATGAAGCAGAAAAACAGGCTGATAAGTAGACCTCAGTAATAGAGTTGTTGGAGTTTAGATGGAGTTATTGGCATTTTATGTTTTAAAGATAAACAAGACATTGTTTTATGCTAAATAATTACCATTTCTATTTAATTTAGAGTATAATATGGAGGCTGTTAGCTGCTAAAGAGAGACTTTTTTGGTAAGCATCTGCATATGTGTGTTTTGTTTAAAAATTTTATTTTGTAATACACTTATAAAATACTAAGCTTTGATGATGCAACAGTAAGGGAAATAATCGGGTCCCATGGCTTCTTGCAAAGGTTATTTCTACTTCTAAATAGTGTATTGCACCCTTTTGTCCTGAAGTTTCTGGACACACTTAGAAAAAGATAAGCTTAATATCTGCCTATCTTTCAGTAAATTCTACCATGGTAACAACGAATTAACATTCTAACAGGGAATCAGAATGCCTTTGGACTTACCAACAATACTGGCTTCTAGAAGACAGTGGAATAATGACTTCAAATCTCTGAAAGTTCTTAATTTTCAACCTTGGAGAGTAAATTGATGAGAAATAAAATTGTCAATGAAATGTATTAAACAATTTCAACTTAACAGTATTTTAGAAGTATACTAACAATTTGATGAAAAAAAGATTTTCAATAAAAAAATGGAACTGAAAGTACAGAGAGTAGAAAACAAACAGATGGATTCCATTTAGTACCAACTGTTGTCTATAAGTTGTTAAGAAAAGGGTATTCCGTTTATTCACAAAGACTATAAAGAGATACAAAATATAATACAAAATGACTATAAAGTCATGTAAAATATAGCCTATAATCCAGTTTAGGCAGCATTTTCTAAGCAGATTGATTTGGAGGGAGAAAATCTGGGGCCTTCCCCTGATTGAGATATTGGATGGAAAATTAGTTGAGGTCAAAAGCTGGAACAAAAAGAGTTATTTGTATGTGTAAATCCCAGCCTGTGCATTTGGGAACTTCTGAGTGGTGTCAAGCACTTGTTTCTCTCAATAGTAATGGAAGGAATCCCCAGTACCCACAGTTCTACAGTCAAATTAGAGAACACAGGAGAGTTGTGGAAGGGTAGCCTCCAAGGGGCAAAAAGGAATCTGATGTGCATTTGGAACAATTATTGCGATTTGAAATGTCTGTTGGAACATTTTCCAAAATAACTACAGAAGCATAGATATCTATAATGAGTAATGAATAATTCTAGAGAAAAGGGTTTACAAGAAATGAAACCTAATCCTAGTACCTCATACAGTCAATAGCAATACAATCACCCAACAGTTTCAATATTGTAGGATAGATAGGGTAAGAAATTTGAGATAGAGGGTAGAGTAGAAGATTAAAAATGCTAAATCATGCCTACCAGGATATCAATAAATACTCTCTGAAATTTATAACTATAAATATTTTTATAAAAGCCTGTTATTTAGAGATGTAGAATTCATGGCAGAAGAGGTACTGAGGGTACTAAAAGTTGCTGGCTATAGGAAGTGAGACTAAGCAGTATATAGGACAGGGCATTGCTTTTTTGATATATGACTTTCAACATTAGTTAATATTTAAAAAGATGTACTTTATTTTTTAAAAGTAAGAGAATCATTCTTAAAAATAAAATAATAATTTTTATGTTTAAGGATCTGTTTATTACATATTACTTTCTAATAGATACCATTCTTCTAATAACACAATTATTAGGCTATAAAAATTTTTTTAAAGGCATATCTTTCTACCCAGGTTTTTTAGGTAGGAATTTGAGCCTTACAGAGGTTAAATAACTTGCATTAGGCTTACATTCTCATAAATGGTCTAAGCAGTAGGACCTGAGTCTTTTTCTGGTATAGTGTCCTATTTATTTATTTATTTATTTTGCGGTACCGGGGATTAAACGCAGGGGTGTTCTACCTCTGCGCTACGCCCCCGGCCCTATTTTTTATACTTTATTTTGAAACTGGGTCTCACGAAGTTGCGGAGGGCCTCACTAAGTAGAGAGAGAGAGAAAGATAGAGAGAGAGAGAGAGAGAGAGAGAGAAAGCTGAGGCTGGCCGCGAACCCGGATCCTCCGGTCTCCGCCTCCCAAAGTACTGGGATTACAAGCATGCGCCACCACGCCCAGCTTAGTGTCCTATTTATATGCATTGCTGTTAATAAAGATTTTGGTGGCTAATTTAATATGATTTTCTACACAAGGACTTATTTTACTGGAAATATCTATATGCAATGTTTTATCTCCATTGTGGAAATTCTTGCATGTAATATGTCAAAACAGATGAAAAAAATTACCCACTTAGTAATTCTTATTTAAATTGTCAAAAAATACTGGGACTCTTGAGTGGATCTAATCAAGTTCAATGAATTTATAAGTAGAATTTATATCAATTTTCAACTGCAGACAACTTAATATAGTTTTTTTAAACAATGAGTTATAGGAAAAAATGTGTTTTGTGGTATGTTACAAAACAAAGGAAAATGAGCTGTCCCTGTGGAGACCCATGCACTATGTACAAGGATAGTTCTCTTTTGTCCTGAGGTGTTAACATCAAGGATGCTGTGGGTACCTGCGAGACATGCTCTCAACTATGCTCAGTAGCTTCTAGGACTCTACTTTATGAATCAAGAGGGGCTATGGGAATAAGTGGCCTTAACAAAAGATAATGTAGGCTCTCAGAACATGTATATATTTGTGCCACAAACCTTTGATTCAAACTTCATAAAAGTGATAAGTTATGGGATTCAGAGCTGACAGACAGTGCATAAATTCGAAATAGGAATGGAGGAGAGGATTTGATTTCTACTGAAGAACAGGACTAAGGAAATAAAAACTATAAGGAATAAATTTAGCTGATCTCTTTTTCCCATGTTCCCTCTAGCCTAGTGCAAAAACACTATTACCAACTACAAAAAGGATGGATGCATTGTGAATGACACAATACTTAAACAGAAGACTTCAACAAAAATATAAAACACAAAAAAGTATGTCTTTATAGAGTGGTTGTGGAATTAATTACCAAACCCTCTCCACTCAGGCTATGGGGAATTCCTTCTCTCTTGGTCCTGTCCAGAGCTCCTTTTTCTTTATTCTGGAGATTTGCTAGTTCTCTCCTAAGGCCACTTCCAAATCAGGTTACATTTTTCCCAGTCGGAGATAAGAATTATATCCTAACTGCAAAGAACTCTATCTTTCTGAAATTGCTCAAAGTTCAAATATTAATATGCAGAAACGTTATCAGCTTGTATGTGAATAGCTTTAGTTTTCCTGTTTTAATTCTGACTGAGGTTTCGAGCTGCTGGAGGCCTGACCTCTATTCTGTGTGCAAATATTTCTGGTAATAACTTCTGTTTTTACTGAGATGGGACACTCAGAATTCTTTTTCTCGAGTTGTAGATTCCATTCTTACTTTGTCTGCCACTTTGACAGGTGTCCTGTCAAGTGGAAGTAGCTGTGAGTTGAAGATGATGAAGCTTAAGGATTTAGCCATTTATATGTTTTGTGTACATGTAAGAAAGGAAGTCAGTGATGTAGGTCCCATATTGGGTTTTAAATATCTTATTCAAAATTTTATTAAGACTTCTGCCCATCAGCTGTTCTCTGCATCTACTCTGAGAATTTCAATGATGGATTCTGTGAACCTTTGAAAAAAATCATTGGTCCAACAAATATTGGAGCACTGAGAATATACTGGAGTACTGAATACTTGGGTTTAGCTATACAGGGAGCAGCAAGATAGTCAAACAAAGCAATAGACAAACAAATACATAAGAAAATTGTGATTGGGAAGTAATGATTTTCATCATTGTTTTGAGGAAATACCATATTCTAAACATATTCTAAATTATTTTTAGAAATCTATTTCCAAGAACAGTGTAGCTAACAAATAATACCAACTTTGTTCAATGATCTTTGTATTAGTTTCTTTTTTTAGGGCTTCCTTGGAAGAAAGGTTCTTATAAAATGCCACAATCTTAGTGGCTAAAACAACAAATTTATTTTCTCATGACTCTGGCAGCTAGACATCAGCAAGGTGGTTTCAGACCAGCCATACTTAGACTTTTTTCCCAAGGAAGAATCCTTCCCCCCCCCCCTTCTGGCAGCTTGTGGTGGTCACAGAAGTCCTTGGCTTGCAGCTGCATCACTCTGGTTTCTGCCTCTGTTTTCACGGGGCTTTCTTCCCTCCTTGCGTGTCTCTCTTCACATGGCCTTCTTGTAAGGACAACAGTCAAAATACACAGCACCAACCAGAATCCAGTATGACCTGATCTTAACTAATTATAGCTTTCTATTTCCAAATAAAGACACATTCTGACATACTATCTGGATGTAAAATTTTGTGGGGGAACTATTTAATCCAGTACAATATTATTTATGGCTTAAACATTCATAATCCTAATATTTTCTTTGAAAAGTAGTGCTAAATAGATGTGTTCTTTTAGTATGAATTGTTGTTTCTTAGAAAACAAAAAGAGCTTTGGAATTAAATAGACCTGTATTCAAATTCTTTCCTTCCCTTTGACCTTAGGACAGTTAGCCATCCATTGTCCTTGGTAAACTCCATCCAGACACTAGCCACTTCAGGTGATGGCAAGTGAACTAACATATTTAAACCCAAACAATAGTTAGTAGATATCATCTCTTTGCTCTCTATATCTGTACTTGTAAAGGAAGAGAGACTATAACAAATATACCCAGAGATGAATAAGTGATTCATTTGTCAATATGGGGAAGGTAACTTAACATTATAAAGTTATTTGGACTAAGTCTATACACTAGAAGAAGGTAAATGACACATTTGCCACAAGAGAAATAATCTGTAAGTAAATCCCTTGTCTTCACAGTGGGAAAATAATTGCCATACTGAAAAGGATTGTTCCTCTAAGTGCTGGCCTGAAAGGAAGTTGTCAGATTCTGCTTAAACTCCCCATTGCTGAAACCTTGACTTCATCCTCCCCGGATGATCAAATATCAATAATGCAGCTAATATTGATTTTCATTTGTCTGGAATGAAGACTTGGTGTGATCTCTAGAGAAACTTTTAGGGAAACTGCAAGTGATTTGCTGATGGTGACTCACATTATCTGTGGGTCTCCTTGGAGGGATGGCCTACTGCATTAAACCTGACATTTCCTCGGACTGGAGCCAGTCCTTACCCAATCCTCTCTATTTCTTTGATTTGTTTCTGAACTTGTCCTGGCCAAAACGTCCACGTCAATCTATTCAGCCCCCATCATTCTGCATTGAAGAGGATTCTCTGCCTTGGCCCCCACTCTCACCAGGTTAACCTGGCCCAGCTAAGCCCTCTGGTGCCAAGTAGTTGAATTTAACACCTTGAGTCTGACCATGTTCTTTTTCTTAAATTCCTGGTGTTGTAGTATCAAGACTCAGCAAGGAATTTTGGGTCCCTTAATAATATCTTTACAAATTCCAAGAGCAGGTACACATGAGCTGTCTAATAGATTAATACTTTAAAAATTTTCTTTATATGACTTTTTAAATAATGGTTTGTTTGACTTAGTAGAAAAACAGTCTTCAATGTTATCCCCTTTATTTTTTAAAATTCTTATGTGACTTTATTCCCTAAGCTCTGTTTTTCAAATGTCCGCTGAGATACACATATTTTTACTGCTCCTTGGGCAACACCAAGGAGTTATAGAAAGTGAATGTGGTGAGCAATAATACATGACAACTTTTAAAATATTAAATGCATTTAATTAAACTCTTGTCTTTTTTGCATGAAAATAAAGAAACTGTCTACTAGGATACTCCATTTACCAAAATATATAAACAAGTAACAATGACTATAAGAAATTGCTTTTTTAAGGTACTGTGGCTTAAATATTCAGAATCATCATATTTTCTCTTTGAAAGGGAGACCTTCAGTTTTATATTTTGTTGTTTGTGTTTTGCAGACTTAAGTTATAAGTTTGGTATATACAAGCAGATTAAATGCAACCCTTTTCAAAAGGTCATGTCCCAGGAATGCTATAGGTACAACAGCATTTCTGTCAAGTACTTTCAGTAATAAAATTTTTGAAAACCATCAAAAATCAATTGCCTTTGAATGCTATGTCAAAACTAGTTTATCTATGGTGATATTCCAATATATATATGATGAAATCACTACTTCAACAGCAGCTAATGTTTGTTCAGGAGAGAGAGAGAGAGAGAGAGAGAGAGAGAGAGAGAGTGAGTGAGAGAGAGAGAGAGAGAGAGAGAGAACGAGTGAGCTCTGTATTCTTGGGAAGATATTTCAACAGCAAAAAGGTATCTTGGTATAATTCAAATACACATAGGAAGCCTATCACGCTCAGAATTATGGAATGACAGGATGTTCTTTGCTTAATTAGCTGTTTGTGGGAAGAAAAATTGGGAAGACATTTGTCATTTGTTACCTTGTGGGGTCAAAATTTGTCATTTGCTATCTTATGTTTTTTTATAATTAACAAAAGGAGTAATTGATTAGGAAACTATAAGCTCACTAGTAATTTTCTGAAAATAAAATATGTTATTTTCTAGAAATATTAGAAATACATTTTAGTAAGGAGAACTTAAATGTGAACCAATCAAGTTGAGAGGAGTATCATCCATAGCAAACCCACATAATATCACTTTTGTTATGAATCCGTATGTGGTTTTATTAACTTTTATATCTATATGGGAAACATGAATAATTGAAGAAACACTGGCAGAAAATGTACTATAACTTAGTGTTACATTTTATTGTCAAACTACTGTTATGGTCAAATGTTTCTGTCCCCTCAGAATTCATATGTTGAAACCATAACCCCCAAGGTGGTGGTATTAGGAGATGGAGTCTTTGGGAGGTGAATAGATTGTGAGGGAAGAGCCCTCAGGGAAGGAGTAGTGCTCTTACACAAGTCCCCCCTCCCACTCCTGCATAGAGTTGCTTTGCCCCTTCCATCATGTGAAAACACAGCAATTGGGTGCCATTGATGACAAAGTAGAACCTCACTGCACATTAAATGGACTTCTCAGCCTCTAGAACTATGAGACATGCATTCTGCTGTTTACAAGCTACCTAGCAGGGCATGGTGGTACAGAGGAAGACTTCAGGTTCAAGGCCAGCACATAGTAATTTAGCAAGACCCAGTTTTGAAATAAAAAGTAAAATAGTGTCAGGGGTGTAGTTCGGATATAGAATGTCTCTGGATTCAATCTCCAGTAACACACACACACACACACACACACACACACACACACACACCTAGTCTGTGGTGTTCTGTGATAGCAACCTGAACTGAACTAAGACAACTGCCACTGTCATTGACGAAAATATTTAATAAAAAAGGTGAAGCTTATATTAACATCTTCATGTAATATGTCATATTTTTAAAAATTAAGAAAAACATGACATCATTATCCTTTAATCAGATTATACCACTTATATACACTATATTTTAATGACATGAATTGATTCACTGAGACTTCTAGTAGTAATGCCTACCATTTTAACTAGTTGGTATAAGAAAGTATTAGGAAAAATGCTTTTAGCCAAGCATGCATGCACATGCCTGTAATCCCAGTACTTGGGAGGCTGAGTTGGGAGGCTGAGTCAGGAGGATCGCAGGTTAGAGAACAACCTCAGGAATTTAGCAAGACTCTCAGCAACCTAGTGAGATCCTGTTTCAAAACAAAAAATAACATAGGACTGGGGTAATAGCTTGGAGATAGAATGCCTGGGTTCAAGCCCCAGTACCACAAAAAAAAAAAGAATTTTTTTGCAATTTGTTAAAAATTTCTAATTAGATAATACCCTGAATGTTAACTATCATTTATTTATAAGATCATTTAAAAAAAATTTGGTGTTTTTTTTTCGACCTCATGACTACTAGATAACTGCTCTTCCACTGAACTATACCTACAACACCCATATGACAGTTTTTTTTTTAATGCGGAAGTATAGTGTTTAATATTGGGAGGAGGTTAGCAGGAAAAAAAACATTTATTTCAACTTTTTTTTCCTTTCATTAGACAACATTATGTATTCCTTTATATTGGTCGTTTTTCTTTGACTGCCAGAAAGCTGAGAGGCACATGGATGGCATGACTAATTGCAAGAACCATTTTATCTTGGCTTAGTACAATTCCTTTATTGTTTTTCTGAAATTTAAATTATTTTCCAAAAATTATACATCTACAAAATCTCCATTTAATTTTTAAAATTATAGATAAATTATAAAATTATAGATAAATTTTTAAAATTATAGATAAATTCCTCTAAAAAGCCTAAATATATATCCTATTTTCAAATAGCAACCAAACTTATCTCTTTGGTTTATTTCCTGGGTCATTTATACTAGTTTAATTTTAGATTCTGAGATATGGAATCAAATATTCTGAATGCCAATGTGTGCTTCCAAATTGCCTCCAGAGTGACAGTAAAAATTGATATAGCAACATTCATCCAGTCATTAATGCATTCAACCATCTAAATTTGTATATATTCTTGTGTACCAGATAATAACATTTTTTGCTTTCCAAGATACATTACACATGCTTCTTAACCAGTTCTTTGTCCCAGGAGGATCATCTACTTAACCATATGAATGGGGTCCTTTACCCTCTAGTTTTCAATTGAGTTTAGTGTTAGACACCTAACAAAAAACAAATGGAGGAAGCAAAAGAGAGTCGAGTCTCCCCTTCTCTTTGATTTCTTTGGGCTGGGTGTTGAAAGGAGTACACAGCTCCTCTCCTTCCATATTCTAGAGATCCCTCTATCTCCCTAGACACTCAGTGTTACCAGCCTCAAGGTACAAAAGATTCCCTATGATCCCACTCTCCTATCCCACTCTCCTAATCCCCCCACATAATTCTGAGCTTCATTAAATATTACTTCAAACATGGTAAATATTTGGGGAGATAGATATGTTTAAACTGACTTGAACATTACAAAATTTATACATACATTTATTGAAATACCACATGGTACTGTTAGTTAGTTAGCCAGAGATGTGCAGGGCAGGGAAAGAAAATGGGATAGGGAGGAGCCTTCCTGAGAAGACATGTGGAGACTGTCCCACCTAGATGTGGTCAAAGACTTCTAGCCCATTACAATGCAGCAAATTTAGTGCAGTCTCACTAAGCCATAACCGCCCCAAATTACTATGCATGAGGAGGGGTGGGATTTCTGGACACTATGAAAACTCACCATATGAGTTTGAAAACTCGGACCAGCCAGCTCTGTGACCCTCGTGGTCAACCCACACAACAAAACCCATTATGCTCACCCTATTTGTGTACCCCGGATGAATTCTTTCTTTTGGGGAGACAAGAACCAAGGAAAACTCACCACCCTTCATGTAAGTGGTGCCATGACTCGGACATGTACCAGGAAAGATGCTGACTCCCCTAAAGTCAGGTGGCCATGCCCCTGGCTCTCTCCACCCCCTCTCCAGGGGTTAGGCTGCCATGCATTTGGCCTTACTTTATCTGTCTTCCCAGCTACTTTTTAGATTCTTTGGGCCAGGCCACCATGTGTCTGACTCTTCCCTGATTTTCCTTGTGGCTTTTTAGACACCACAGGCTAGGCCTCCATGCACCTGTCTCTCCCCAGATCATCCCAGCCACTTTTTAGACTCCATGGACCAGGTGGCCATGTGTCAGGCTCTTCCTCGATTCTCTCCAACACTTTTTAAATTCTGAGGGTCAGGCTGTCATGTGCCTGGCTCTCTGCTGATTCTTCCTGCCAATTTTTAGGTTCTGTGGGCCAAGTCACCAATGTCTGGCTGTCCACTTCCCTGGTCCTCCATGCCACTTTTCTTGGCCCAGCAGGCCACCATGTGCCTGACTTTCCCCCATTTTCCCCACAGCTCTTTGGATTCCGCAGGCCAGGCTGTCGCATGCCTGCCCCTACCCTGATTCTCCCTGCTGCTTTTTGGATTCCATGAGCAGGTCACCACACACCTGACTCTTCCCTGATGATCCAGCGAGCCAGGCAGTCATGTGCTTGGCTCTCCCATCCCCATTCCCCCTTCTGAGTGGCTCCAGTAGGCTGTTCTCATCCCCTAACCACTCACTCCTCTCAGGGGCTACAAGGGCACAGCACTACCAATGCATGACTCTCCCCCTTCATTTTTAAAATTCTACCATGGCTTGAGAGCTCTGCTTGCCCATGCCAGCAGCAATGCCAGGGCAGGAAAGCAGACTCAGTGAATACAACTTTGTGGGTGCACAGTTCTTAGACCAGCACCTCCCCGCAGAGCTCATGACCAGAGCCTATTGGCTGTTGAGAAAACAGGCTATATGCTGCACAAGCATGTTTCATGTGAACATGCTATCCTGGCTGGCTGCCACTTAGGTGTCCCAGGCTGACATCACCAAGTGTGGCCTGATGCCATTTTGGCATTCCAGGCAAACTATCTCAATGGAGAGATAATTTCCCCTCCCCCCTTGATGTCATTTTTGGCTTATCTTCACAGGGACAGCACCATTTTTAATTGCTCCAGGCCACATGGTCTCTAAATGTCTAATGCAATACTTTTCCTCCCTAGATAACTAGTCAATAAGTTTCATGGTTTGCCGAGTATCTTTGACAGGAAAAAGTAATTTAAGATACTATTTTTTTTTTGTCTAATGTCTTGCAATGTCTGCAATGCACCCTGAGCATGATTTTTAGACCAGCCCCTCTCTGCAGGGCTCATGTCAAGGGCCTGCTTGCACTGCTGCATTTCAAGCTGCCTGTGGCTGGCTGCCATCACTGGCAGGACCCCTTCCACCACCAGCAACCCCCAAGGCACCATCTTTGGCCACTCTGTGCTGCCATCTAGGCACTCCATGCCCTTGACCTGGTTACAAGTAGGTGATTTCATGCTCTGCCGTGTACTTCTGCAGACAGGCTGTTGTCATAGCAACAAAAGATAAGATACTTAGACCTAGAAGGTCACAGACACTGAGACTTAATCGGGGTATGTGGTGCTTCTTACTTTCACTTTTGCAATAAACCTCTTAGCTTTACAACTAAGTTCCGACTTAGTTCTTTGTGCTCAATGTAGGGATCGAAGAGGGCTTTTCGATGGTGTTCTGAAACCTGACACCACTGCATCTTGCAATGTCAGTAACCCTCCCCGAGCAGGACTGAAACCCCACAGATGACCATGAGTTCCGAGGCTCTTCATGACTGTGGAGTGTCCCCTGGCCATGGCTTAGCTACAGCCAACACTGTAGGGGAGAAGAATCATTCCTATAGTTAGTGTAGGACAGACAGGAAGGACTCTGGGCCTCTCCCATGCTTGCTAAGGCTCAGTGGCAGCCAGAAAGCAACCCAGAGCCTCACACCCTACAGGGTAACAGCTCTTGCAGCCTATTGCCATGCAAACGGGACTAAGCCTGTGTCATGGTCTATACTGAGGTTCCAGGGAAACCAATCCTGGTCTTATGAGACCCAGAATGAGTGCCCATCGATTTTGCCTCTGCCTAAAATAGGACACTCTTTTAAAAGCTCTATGAAAATTTGAACTGGGGAAAGACCATCCCTTGATGGCCACCGTTGCCTGGTTAAGGATCCTGGGTCTTTGACTCTGCCAGATAGCAATGGGAGTAATCCTGAGAAAGGAAAGGAGGAGGGGTTGCAACAGGAAGGACAGCTTCTGGCTCAAAAGCCTGGCTCTAATGGCTACCATCCATCTGTGGCTGCTGTGAGTGTTTTTGGAGCTGCAATGTTTTACCAGCAGTATCTGAGATAGAAGAGGAGGGACAACATGCACAAGCCACAAGTAAGACACAAGTACATCCTCAGGGGGGACAAAAGGCACAAGTGCCCCTCTCTTTCATAGATGGGATCCCAGCTATTGACTCCAGCAAAATAAGATGACAAGGCTGTAGGAGCCTCTCCTTATACGCATGGGAATGTTTCCTCTTATGGTAGGAGGAGGAGAGTATGTTCCCCAGATTACCCACAAACCATTTCCACGAGCCAAGCTTAAGAAGACTGGAAAAAACCTAGGTAGATACATGACCAACTCTGACCAATATGTACAGGCCTTTGAATTACTGACCTCCTAGTATGATCTCTCTTGGAGAGATGTATAACTGCTCCTAGACCAAACCCTAACATCCTTGGAGAGAGAGAAAGTTTATCAGGGAGTCCAGGAGGCTGGCAACAATTATTATGACAGGGACTTGGAAAAGGAAAAACAGAGGGAGAAATACCATGGAAAACTTCTGGCTGCTATGACCAATCCCACAGGAGCCCAGGCTCAGGAGTGCTTTAGGTGAGGGAAGCCAGGGCATTTCATGCAGCAAGGAGGCCACAAACATCCCTCAAAACCCTGCCCATGGTATAAGGGGGACCACTGGAAGTCTAAGTGCCCCCAGATATGGAGGGATCTGGTGTCCTCAGACCCAAGTCCCCAAAGATGGATCCCAGGGCCACTTTT
Organism: Glis glis; assembly: GCA_004027185.1. Lineage (NCBI taxonomy): Eukaryota > Metazoa > Chordata > Mammalia > Rodentia > Gliridae > Glis > Glis glis. Next base: position 35,224 of record PVJS01003601.1, read on the forward strand.
CCAGGCTCCCACCACCTAGGTCAAAACTAAAGAGCTCTGGGCAACCCTAAAGGGGGGATCACAGTCTGTCCAGTCCATCATGTATATGGGTTCCAGAGTTTCCATGTTGTCTTTCTCCCCTGGTCCAAGATCCTCTCATAAAGAGGCTGTTCAGGGAATATCGGGCCAGTCTCTTGAACATTTCTTTACTCAAGACTTGACTTGCTTCTGGGAAGACCTCCATTTCTCTCATTCTTTCCTAGTCATACCAGATGTCAGGAAATCTAGCTAACTTGGGCACAAGCCTTACCCTTACTCCTGTTTAAAATTACACCCTTTTTGTCTGCAGGACCATTTCATCTCTCCAGAAAAGCCCCAAAAAGGAAAAAAGAAAAAAAAACCCTAAGCTGATCTATTTTCCTCTTTTGCTGCCCTGCTTGTACTAAGATAATTTCAAGGTTGCTCAAGAGGTTTGTTATTCATGGCAGCCCTAGCTAAAATGTAAATATCTAAAGAAAAGCTGTAACACTTTAAAGCCCAGGCCACTGTAAAACTTGGATAGATGATTTTAATTTGTTTCTTATTTTGTTAAAAAGTTCATAAAATTGTTTCAAAATGTAAAGTCAATAAAGAAATTAAGGCAGAAAGGAACCAGTGTGTAGAAATGAGAGAGAGATGTAAAGAAGGTTCATGAGTATGAGAAGTTTTGATAAGGAAGGATAAAAAGAAAAGAGAATATTTTAAGAATAAAAAAGAATGTTGTATGATACAGTAAATTTTATCCTAAGATTGTCCCAAATAAGAAAGGAAAGACTAGGGTAAAATCAGAAGGTTAAAAGCAAGTCGCAGAAGGTTTGAGTACATTGCAGAATGTTTGTGGAGGATGAAGCTTATGAAAAGAATATTGCATGTGTGATAAAGATGGTTATATTAAAAATTAGTTAAAAGGTTCATAGTGAGGTTCTATTAAACCTACCTCTTTTGGTACCTCTAGTGGTCATTCTATTCATACTCGTATTTGGTCCATGTTTACTAAAGCATATGGTCAAGTTTGTCTCCAACAGGATTGAATCCATCAAGTTCCAGATGGTGCTCCAGATAGAACCAAAAATGAACACCTACCAAAGCCCCCTGGATGGTTGTGGCAGCTCCTCCAAACATCCACTGGTTTAACCCCTCTCCAAGGACAAATTGCTTGCATGCACCCCTAACGCCAGGGCCCTTCACTGTCCCCTCATAAGCAGGAAGTACTTGGATCATCTTGCACCCCCATTCCTTTGCCTACGGGTGTATACAAGCTAATAAAAGAGGGGGGAAATGACCCTGTTATGGGTAGGTGAATTCGTGCTCTGCCGTGTACTTTTGCAGACAGGCTGCTCTCATAGCAGCAAAAGATAAGACACTGAGACCTAGAAGGTCACAGATGAGGAGACTTAAAGGGGGGGTGTTGAAAACACCATGTATCCCCTCATGTAGCTATATCCTGATTTATGATATACTGTTCTGGGATGTCAGACCAAACTGGCCTGTCTTTTTAAAGATAAGGAAGCATGAACTAAATATAAGACCCAGTGTCTCTCTTGGGACACTCCACCACGTTCCTCTCTCTGGTGTGTGGTGCCTCTTACTTTTGCTTTTGCAATAAAGTTTTTAGTTTTGCAACTGAGTTCCAAATCTTTGTTTGTATACTGAGTTAGGAAAAGAACCCATGGGTAAATCTCACCACTGTAACACCCTCACTGTTGTTGGACCCACTGTTGGTTGGGACCCGCCTCACTCCATGCTGATACACAGGCATGCCAAACTTCCCAGACATAACTAGGGTGCCATAGTCCCACAGTGATTACTTGCCACCAGCAAATTAAGCTACTGGTGGATTCCTATGCCTTTGGTCAATGTGCTGACTCTGGGAAGGGTGACAGCCCATTCCATACTGTGATTTTTTCCCACACTAGGCCCTCTGATGCCTCCAGACAGGCTCACAAGGGAAGAACTTAGACTTCATGTCCCAGGGTGCACTTCCAGAGGGTAAATAAACTCAGGCACAGCCAGGCTAAACCACAAGACATTCAGTAGCTCTTTTCCACTTGGAAGATTCCTAAGGACAATTTCTCCTGTTTTCTCCCTTGCACTTTGGGGAGCCATTCCTAGGATTCTAGGGTTCTTCATCTTAATCCCTTTCTGACAAAAGAGGGTCAAAAGTCCTTGACAAATAAGTGGCCTTAAATTTGTTCAATATGTCCTTAAAATCATTAACATACATTTTCTTTTCCTAGGTAATTAAGGTTATGTTTGTCTCTGTAAGATATTTTAAATTATATTGTCCATTGCTTTTGGGACATTTATTTGATAGGAAAAATTGCTTAAAAGGTAACATTACTCATCTGGTATCTTGGTTTTCAGAAGTAATCTATAAATAACTGTTTAAATTAGGTAAGATCAAATAAGATAAATGCTTCTTGGGAAAATTAAGGGTTTGACAAATTTATGCCTCCTCTCATGGCACAGGGCAGGAACTTGAGAAGCTAGGCAGGCAAATTTTCCAGATCTTCCAAAAACTGGATCCCCTGTTTTTGGTCTCCAAAGGGGACATCTTTAAGGCCCTGAGTACAAAAGGTTTATATACTTGAGAGAAGGAGGGGACACCCACCCCTCCCGATGTCTTCTCTTTCAGAAGGGATCACGATAGCTTCAGATTCTCCATTGGGATGTATTTTAAAGAATTGGGAGAGGTTTGACCCTGAAACTTTAAAAAGAAAAAGGCTTATTTTCTTTTGTAATACTGCTTGGCCCCAATACCAATTAAATCATCAAGAAGCTTGGACCTTAAATGAGAGCCTTGACTTTTAACATCATACTCTAGTTAGCTCTTTTTTGGCATGATCAGAAAATGTGGACATTGGTTCCATAGATCTAGGCCTTATGACCCTAAGGGACAGCCCTGACTTTTGAAAAACTTGTAAATTATATTCATTATGGTATTGTTAAACTTCCCATTTCCCTTTTTGGGCTTCAATACAGGGGATAAGACAAAATACCTGATGGAACTACCCCATGAATCCACCCACTAGCACCCAGATCCCTGATCCAAAGCCTTCTGCCCCTCTACCAGGGAACTCACAGCTAAAGTCTAACAAGTACCTTCTCCCACTATATGCTGAACTCTCCTTTAATTTTAGATATATTCCCTATAGGAAGTAGCAGGCCCAAGGGGTCAACCTATTATAGTAGAAGCTCCCTTTGCTTCTTCGGGATCTTATGTAAAATAAAATTATAATAGCCCTGAGGATATTTAGGCAAGAAATCCCCTGGTATGTATTGAGAGATATAGCACAGCCAGGTAAGCCTGTAAATTATAACAAACTGGCTACCATAGATTAAGGCCTCAGTGAAAATCCACAGCCTTCGAAGAGGTCTCAAAAGGCTTTTATTGAATACACCACCCTGAGGCCTAACTCTCCTAAAGGGGTATTAGTTCTTTTTTTTTTTTTTTGCGGTACTGGAGATTGAACCCAGGGGCATTCTACCTCCGAGCTACACCCCCAGCCCTATTTTTTTTATTCTTTATTTTGAAACAGGGTGTCACTAAGTTGTGGAGGGCCTCACTAAGTAGCTGAGGCTGGCTCTGAACCTGTGATCCTCCTGTTTCAGCCTCCTAAGTACTAGGATTTCAAGCATGCACCACCGTGCCCAGCTGAGGTATTAGTTCTTAATGATAAATTTCTCACCCAATTTGCCTCAGACACTAAAACAGCCTCCTTGGCCTTACATAACCAAGACCATGATATAGAGGAAAAGGATGAAGAAGGAAAGGCAGGTCCAACAATTGGCTACTCTAGGGGTCTGACAGCCAACTCCAGGTTGTCCCCCTGGGAGATGCTTTCCCAAGGAAGCTTGCAGCCACTGTAGGAATCCTAGACACTGGTAAAACAAATCTCTGGAGGAGACAAAGGGCCCTGAGCACCCTGTCCTCTATGCAAAGGCCAAATTGCTGGAGGAGAGACTGCCCTGAGGACCAAAGGGACCACAGGTCAGACTCCCCATTGCTGGCCCTGGACTGAGTGCCCTTTGCTCCAGGTGGATCCCACATCAGAGATCACTATCAAAGAGATTGAACCCAGGGCAGCCTTGGACCTGGCAAGTAGAACCCCAAATTTCCTTTCGGGACCTGCCTATTCTGTGCTAACTTCCTATTCTGGATTCCTTTCCTCTCTATAAACTGCCAGGAATTGTGGGCAAATGGTTATTTATACCTTCTTGTACATCTGTTCACCCACTAATTTTTGCTTATATTGAAATGCCCTAGCCCTCTCTTGGGAAGGAATGTACTTCAACTGCTGGGAGCTCATTTGGTCTTCTTTCCTCAGCCACAGATAAAAGACTGTTCATAGGTAAGGGACTCTTTAAAATTATAGAGTTTATCAGACATGCCATCTTTGTGCCCCAAATCTATACTCCTCCTGGAGGCCCCAGTCCTCAAGCAAAGTAGAAAGGGTCAACCAGACCTTAAACTACACCTCAGAAAGCTCTGTCAGGACACAGCCTTACCATGGAAAATGTACTTCCTCTAGAACTCTGTATGCAACTAGCTCCACTTTGGAAAGGACCCTTTCCTGTTCTGTCCACTCCTACATTCATCAAGGTACTTGGAATTGCCAGCTGGATCCACCACTCCGGGGTCAAGCTGTGGGCTACACCAGATAAAGCTGTTTATTCTCTGGAATTACTCTCAAATAACTATGCCTGTACACCCATAGACAACCTCTGGTTCCTTTTCAAAAGACAAACGGATAAGTAGATTCCCTTTAATTTATACCCCAATACTAGTGGGCACCTATCCTAGGCTTACTATACTTCCAACTCTCAACCATTGGAACATGCCTCCCTTCCTGTTAGGATTTATATTCGTCTGTAACCTATATACACCCCTTGATTCTATTACCCCTATCTCCCTATAGCACAAGCAGCTAAAAGGCTACTACAAGCCATTAACTCCTCCCATGCCCATGACTGTTGGCTCTGTTTCGATTCCTCACTTCAGGGATAGAAATGGCCTACCTGGCCTGGCATGGTGGTGCACGCTTGTAATCCCAGTACTTGGGAGGCTGAGACTGGAGGATCCAGGTTCGCGGCCAGCCTCAGCTACTTAGTGAGGCCTCTGCAACTTGGTGAGACCCGGTTTCAAAATAAAATATAAAAAATAGGGCCAGAGGGTGTAGCTCGGAGGTAGAAAGGCCCTGGGTTCAATCCCTGGTACCGCAAAAAAAAAAAAAAAAAAAAAAAAAAAGAAATGGCCTACCCGGCTGAATATTATGACTGGCCCCGGACAACAGTTAAACCGTCTTATACTCGTCAAGGGGTAACAGAATTCTCTAATCTTTCTCTCCAAGTGATTAGATACTTAACCCAGGCAAAGCAACCTTCCTACCTTCATAAACCCTCCCAAGTCTTGGGCCCACTGTCTTCTTCTATGACTATTTCACTTTTTTTTTGCTATACTGGGGATTGAACCCAGGGACATTCTACCTCTGAGCTACATCCCCAGTCCTATTTTTATTTATTTATTTATTTATTTATTTATTTATTTATTTATTTATTATGTTCATTTATTGGTGCATTGTAATTATACATTTTGATATATGTCAGGGTATCAACATCATACATGCACACATTGCTCATTTAGCCCTCCCTCCAATCCCATCCTATCCCCTCTCCCTTCCCTCCCTTTCATGCTCCGGATAGTGATTGAGTCTTATAGATTTGTGTATGTACATCATGTGCTATAATGTGTTTCCCTCCACCCCCCTCCCAACTCCCTCGGTTAGGTCACCTTCTTTGTCCATCTAAAGATTTCTTCTTCTTCCCTTCTAAGTTCCTTCTAAGTCCCATTCTATCTAGCTCCCACAGATTAGGGGAGACATCCGACTTTTTACTCTTAGTGACTTACTAATATCACTTAGCATAATGTTCTCTAGTTCTCTCCATTTCCCTGCAAATGATGTGATTTTGTTGTTCTTTTTGGCTGTGTAAAATTCCATTGTGTACATATCCCATAGTTTTGTGATCCATTCATCTGTTGATGGACACCTTGGCTGGTTCCAAAGTTTGGCAGGGTCTCACTAAGTTGCAGAGGGTCTCACTAAGTAGCTGAGGCTGGCTGCGAACCTGCGATCCTCCTGTCTCAGCCTCCCAAGTACTGGGATTACAAGTGTGCACCTTTACGTCCAGCTTACCTATTTCACCTTTACCCTGGGTTCCAGCAGTCAGGTGCACTTCTCCTCTATTCCCAATATCACGGTTGCTCCTTCATGTCCTCAGACTTCATTCAGTTTTGTTTGGACTGATCCAGATTGTGTTCCTGTAGCCAATGGCTTAGGCCAATGCAGATAACAACTTGCAAAAAAATTCCCTGGGCTTCAAGGGCCCTCTTGGAATCTCCGTATAAATAGGATTTGACATATGCTGTTTTGGGAAAACAGGACATCTAGTGCAGTCCAACCCCTCACCCCTTGTTTGGCCCCACTAGCTGCAGCCACTCTGGCAGCTGAGTAATGCATTCTAGGGGCCAAACTTATTACTGGTCAATCTTCGGAACAGTGTTAGCTTCTTTCCACATCCAGTCCTGCATCCAAAGCAAAGGAGTCTATTTCCTCAGTGGCACTCAAGCTCACATCTGCTTACTGTCTAATGGGACTGGAGTCTGAACACTTGAATTTCTCTCTCCCTCTATATCCCTGGCCCTTGGGGATACCTCAAGGCCCCTGCCTCTCTCTGGGTCCTTGTATCCCTCAGAGACTGGACCCAAAGGAGTGGTCCAACTTATTCCCTTCCTGGTTGGTCTTGGTATCGCTTCTGGAATGGCAACAGGGATAGGAAGTTTAATATCCTCCTTCTTAATCTACAAAAACCCTATCTCAAGCTAGCTGATGGGCTAGAGACTATGCCCAAAGCACCCACAGACCTATAACACCAGGTTAACTCTTTCACAGGAGTTGTTCTTCAAAACATAGCAGTGGACATTATTACAGTGGCCAGAGGGGGAGTATGACTTATGTTTCAGGAAGATTGCTGCTTTTATTTCGACAGATCTGGCCAGGTGCAGGAAAGTATTTGATATGACACTTAACAGAAAGGGCATCCAACTTGAGGGAGCAAGCTACCCAGGGATGGATATCATAGAAGGAAACATGGTCCTAGTTTTCTTGGCTCTTGTCTTTCATGGAGCTTTTGGCCATAATATTCCTACTCTTACTCTTTGGCCCTTGTCTCCTGAACCTGTTAATGAAGTTTGTTTCTTTCCAGCTCTAAGCTATCAAACTTCCAGTGAGACTTGGACTGGACTACCAACTTCACTCTACAGTGGATACCAACTGCTATAGGGGACCCCTGGACTGACCCACCTTCCAGGAGTTTTTCCTGTCACAACAGGTCCTGCCCTAACAGAGAGCAAGAGCAAGAGGCCCTGACATGTCTATATCCTTGTCCAGCTCAAAGAAGCTATAGAAGATGGACTACCACCCCTGTTTCCTAAATGATTTCAGGGCCTCTAGCTCTTGAGGAGGGAATGTTAGGAAGTTAGCCAGAGATTAGCAGTGCAAGGAAAGGAAATGGGACAGGGAGGAACCTTCCTGAAAAGAGATATGGAGACTGCCCCACCCAGATGTGTCAGACTTCTACCCACTACATTGCATCTTTAGACACCAGGAGAAAATTACAACATGGCAAATTTAGCACAGTTGCACTAAGCTAAAACTGTCCAAATTACTATACATGAGGAGGGGTGGGATTTCTGGACAGTATAAAAACTCACCATGCAGTAGACTTGTCTCTTTTTCTCTTTTTGTTCCCAGACCAGCTCTGTGACCCTCCTGATGAAGCCACCCAATAAAAACCATCATGCTCACCCTGTGTCCCCCAAGTGAAATTTTTCTTTTGGGGAGACAAAACCTGAGGGAAACTCGCTGCCCTGTGACAGTACCCCATAAAAATATGTATTATTTTAATGTATCAGTTAAAATATTTTAATTAAAAAATTAATTGATTTATCCTAAATTGAGTATGTCATCCATTTCAGGCTGGGACCTCAAATGACCCAAGAGCATTGTAATTGCTAAACTTTGATTTAACTGCTGGAAATATGGGGAGAAGATAGGGGGGCAAACACAATAAAATTGTAATTGCCCCCATAAAGAACAGTCCAGGCCAAGATGGCTTCACTGGTAAAGTCTACCAAATATTTGAAGGACTAAAACAGATAGTATGAACAACATTTAAAGGGCAAAAATACAGTTGTATAAAAAGAGATAGTTTAAAACAACAATCATTTATTTAGCTTATGATTTGCAAGTAGACAATTTGTGCCGGACTCTGGTAGGTATTGTTCTAGATCTTGGCTGAACTCATGCAGGCATTTGTGGTCAGCTGAGTAAGATTATCTCTTCTCCATGCAGTGACTCAATCCCAGACAGGCTAGCGTGGGCTTGTGCTCATAGAAACTAGGCAGGATTCCACAAGAAGGAAGAAACATACAAGATCTCCTGATCTATTAGCTTGGAAATGGCACATTATTAATTATTGCATTCTATTGATCGAAAGAAGTCACAGTACCTCCTCTCATTGGGAGGAGTTATAAAGCCATGTTACAAGACTAAAATTTTAGTAAGACTTTTTATGGAAACTATTACAATTATCGAAATTTAATTTGCATTTAGTGGTAAATACAGAAACTTTTCCTGTTAAAATGATCCAACATTTTATCTTTTTATAAGATTTAGGAGTCTTTAAATATATTTGTCATACAAGTTTATCAAATATATGCCTTTTAACATTTTCTCTTAATCTGTGGCTTGCTTATTTACTTTCTTAATGGTTTATTTTAATAAGCAAAAATATTTAATTTTAATGAGGTCATATTATCAATTATTTCTTATATGGTTAGTGTTTTTTGTGTCCTAAGACATCTTTGCATATCTCAAGATTGCAAAGATAATATTTATATTTTCTTCAAATATTATTTTATATTTAGATCTCTGATACTGCTCAAATTAATTTTCATTATGTTATGAGGTAGTGGTTGAGTTCATTTATTTCCCAAACTTTTATCTGATTACTTCAGCACCACCTGTTGAAAAGACTTTCCTATTGAATTGTTTTGAGTCTTGTCAAAAATCAATGGACCATGCATGTTGGGTTTATTTCTAGTTGTTCTGTTTTTGGCATTGATCTATTTGTTTATACCTATGCTATTACTACACTGTCTTGATTTTATAGCATCTTGAGATCAGATAGTGTAGATCCTCCAAATGTTTTCTTCTTTTTCAAGCTATTCTTTGCTTCAGCTATTCTATGTCCCTTGAACTTTCTTCTACATTTTAGAAACTGCTTGTCCATGCATACACAAAAGATTACTGCATTCTGATTAAGATTACTGAATCAAAATAACTCTATAAGAAACAAACAGCTGAAACAAATGAGCAAAACACTTGATAAGATACTTCATAAAATAGCTATGCAAATGGACAATAAGCTCAGGAAATGGGGTTCAATGTTATTAGGTGTTAGGGGAATCTAAATTTAAATTATAATGAAATGCTGCTTTTCACCCACAAGAATTTCTAAGATCAAAACAACTGAAAACACTAAATACTGGCAAGGTTGTGAAGCAACTAGAATTCCCCTTTTGGCAGTTATCTATAAAGTAAATTGTCATCCTTTCTATGGTGCTAAATTACCATTCCTTGATAATTCCTCCAAAGAAATGAGAGTATATGCCTCCAAGAACACATGTAATAAGAATGTTGCTGGCAGCTTTATTCACATTTATCTAAAACTAGAAACAACCCAAATGATATTAACAGGAAAATAGATGTGTAATTTGCAATCCATACATTGAAAACTGCTCAGCACAAAGACAAGGGAAAATAAACTATTATTCCAAAACAAATCATGATTGAATTTAAAAAAAGTGAATATGTCAGATGCAACAGAGTACATACTCTATAACTTCATCTATATCAATTTCAACACAGGAAAACTAACCTATATGATAGAAATATGAATATTGGTCATATTTGGGGTGGGGAAGTGTTATAATTTGGATTTAGAAGTCCCCTAGACCTTACAGAGACAAGACAGCCATGTTGGAAGTGTGGCTTGGTTGTTGAGGAGGGATCCCTGGGGATGTGACCTTGACGGATATATATGATATATATGATTCCTCTCCTCTCCTCTCATCCTTTACTCTTTCCATATATGTTCTATTGGGGTGCCTGAAAATATTAGCTGATTTACATAAAGTGGGCCATTTTGTTCATGTGATTATTGAGGGACATCTGCAGAAGAGAATTCTGTTAATTTTATGTAGGGCACACATTTCTTGCAATGTGGACACATTAATAGATAACACTGCAACACCAATCCTCTGATCAAGTTTATTTCCACCACTGAACATCTGGCCAACCTTTTAGCTCTTGCACATTAATTCATGTTTCCTTTCTTCTGGACTAAGTGGATTATGAGATGTACAAGTTGGTATAAATATTGGTATGGTTTTCATTCTGCCCTACCTTTGAATAAAGCTATATTATTGAAGTACTAAAAATCCAGTAGATCGAAAGGTATAATCATCAGCAATTTGTCAAGGCCTTTTTTGTTGCTCTTAAGGAATATAGATGTTGAAATTGGCACTATCCATGAGGCGCTGGATGTGCATTGAAGAAGGTGGATCAATATAGCAAGAATGATTAGGTACAACTATACAGAGTTGCAACTGATTTGGGTGGGTCATAACTTGTTAAAACTGGTAGAATTACCTCTTTTATTGAAGAAGGCATATTGCTGAGTACAACATTTTGTCTTGGTAGATCAGATGATATCCAGTTCAAAGAGTCTTCTCAAATGCACTGGTCAAGCAATCAGTTTAGTATGGTTTAATGGCAAGTTAATAGTTATCAGATGGGAAGTAGTTAATTGTGGTTATGGAATGGATATGGAATGTCCCTCAGAAAAGCTCATGTGCTGGTAATACAGTGGTGTTCCTTGGTAAACTGATTGGATCTTGAGGACTGCAATATCATTAATGTTAATATTAGTAATATTAATATCATTAATCCATCAAATGGATCAATCTATTTGATGGATTAATAATATAGACTACTGGGTGGAAACTATAGGCAGGTAGGCTGTGGCTGGAGGAAGCCAGTCACTGGAGGTGGGGGGTGGCCTTGTACTATATCTGTCCTGGTCCCTTGCCACTTGCATGTGTACTTCTGCTCGCTTGCTTGCTCTCTCTCTCTCCTTTCTCTCTCTCTCTCCTCTCTCTTGCTCTCTCTCTCTCCTTTCCCAGCTTCCATGAGATGAGCAGCTTTCCTTTGCCACACCCTGCCAACACAAAGTTTCTGTCTTAGAGCTGGCTGGCCATGGACTGAACTTCTGAAACTGTGAGCCAAATAAACCTTTATTCCTCTAAGTTGTTCTTGTCAGTTATTTTAGTCATAGCAATGAAAGACTAACTAATACACTTGTCAAAAGAAATCAATAGTTTGTTTCCAAAACCTTGGAGGTCTTAGAGTGTCATAGCATGAGACTTGAATCATACTTCATACATTACCATGATCTATTTCAGAAGTACTAAGGAATATCATACATGGGGAAAAAGAACCAAGAGGTAGGACAAGCCAGGGGTAGTGGTGCACACCTGTAATCCCAGTTCTTGGGAAGATGAGATAGGATGATAGCAGGCTCGAGACTATCCTCAGCAACTTAGTGAGAATCTCAGCACCCTAGCCAGACCCTGTTTCAAAACAAAAAATAAAAATGGCTGGGGGTGTAGCTCAGCTATAGAATGTCTCTGGGTTCAGTCCCCAGTAAAACACAGACACACAGACACACACACACACACACACACACACACACACACACACACATAAGGTAAAACAGCTTTAATTGAAGTTTAGACTATCTAGGTACTCTCTCTTTTTCCTTTTTAAAAAATTTTTAAATTGGCTTAACTGAAAGTGTGCAAAAACACTACAGAAGTATGGTATATATTTTTTCCAACAACTGAAAAGACCAACTAAGTATTGTGTCCTTTTCTAAGCACTAGAAAGTATAATAAGTTTAAATATGTCTTTAAATTTGGAATGGTTGCCATGATGGACCTCAGAAGCCAAGATATCCTAGAACACTCATGGAAATGGTAAAAAATATATGATTTAAGGAATTTGTTTCTCAATATTGACATTCACATGCAATACCAATGCATTGGGTATTTGCCATGTCTTAAACATGAGAAGATACGAGCATTACAGCATCATTACAGTATATAATTTTGTTATTTGTTGGGTATGTTATTATGATTTAGATCTCTTTGATCAATATATGGTAAATAGAAGGACAGTTTAAGGAAATCTGAGATGAGAAGGCGAGGGCTTATTTTTGTCACCACTTGGAGTTTACTGTTTCTAGTATTGTCTCATTCATAGTATACAAATAAAGAATTTGCTAGATCAGTGGATGCAAGAAAGGGTCAGTGGGCTACATAATTTGCTTAAGTAAAAGACCCATTTATGTCAGCAGCTCTTTTTAGTATGGGCCAAACAAACAAATTAAAAAAAAGAATGTTATAATATTACCCCTGAATTTCCTACTGGGATAACTCTTCTTTCAGATTTACTATGTGAGCACTCATGGGAGAGCTAAGACTTCTACTTGTCTCCTCATACAAACCTACTTCTAGATATTCCAAGTTGTTGAATGAAACTTTTTAAAATGTGCACTTGAGAATTGGACAAATAATCATAAGATGAAAGGTTGACCGAGTCATATATGAGCAACAGTCTAGCCAAAATTCAGTTTATGAATGATGCTCCCCTGCCCTTGGTTAGGGGATGGATAAAAAGTTCCTGCATGATGGATCAATTCCAAATGTCCTAGCTGTCTCTATATTTAGAATCATTTAGCTATATTTAACAAGGCAGGGTCTAGCCAGTGGAAAAAATAGTATACTAATGACAATATTTAAAACAGAGATAATTTAATATATGGAATTTGATAAGTAGGTGACAGAATATCTAAAAATACAAATATAAATTATGAGGAGAAACCAGCTTCTTGCTATTGCCACTCCATCCCCTTGGATGGAGAAAAGAAAGCAGTTTATCTAGAAGTGCAGAGTCAACCAGAAACCACAGCAGAACTGTCTGATGCAGGCTGGCGCTGTAGACAAGAAAACAGTCACAGAAGGGAACTCTGTGTGAGGCAGAGAAGGTATAGCTAAATACCCTGGTTTATCCTTTGTCTCCCCTCCCCAGCTGCCTCTAACTCCTCTTGTTTACTTGACTAAGTGGCAAGTCAATTTCTGGCAACAGCAAAGGTAGTTTGTAGGACTCAATATTTGCTGTATGTAACACAGAGTAGAGCACGGAATTAATGAGGAAAAGATCTGAGCTCCAAAAGGCCAATGGATGGCACATTATACCAAGTTTTCTAGTTACCCATTACAGAGTAATAGACCAGACCAAAACTCAGTAGCTTAAAACAATGATAATAGGTATCTTGCTCATTAATAGGCAAATCATGCAGGCAAATCGTGCAGGGCTCCGATATCCTGAGTCAGCCGGGGTGATTTGGAATCATCTGACATTTTGTTTACTCACTTGTCTGGTCCTTGATGCTGGTTATCAACTGGGACCTCAGCTGAGGCTGTGCCTGGAACAGCTCTATCTGTCCTTTCCATGCGGCAGCTTGGCATGCTCACAGTTTGGTGGCTTCATTCCAAGGTTGAGTATCCCAGGAGGATTAGGTTACAAGCTGTTATCTCTGACATAGTTACAGGCCTATCTGGATTTCAAGGAGAGAGACCATAGACCCATACTTCTAGATGGAGAAATGTCAAAATAATTTTATAAGATGGGCATGATGGACAGAATATATTGGCTTGAGCATATTTACAAAGTATACCTGACATACTGAGACACTCTTGGAATTCCACATCTTTTAGTCCAGACCACTGATGTCTATATATTAGCCATCTAACAAAGTCAAAAATTATGTTAGACAGCTTTTTGAATTTGGAATCTCTAGTACATGTATTAAATCAATAAACTAGTCTTCTGGTTTGTCACCTTAGAATCCAACCCCACATATTGCTCAGGCTGTTCTCAGTATAAATTATCAAAATCTTGAGATTTGAGTTCCCATGTTTTTTGGTTGCTTGTTTTAAATTTTTATAGTTTTGGGGGCATACTAGGCACTGACTCTGGAAGCTGGGAGGGTCTTTGGAAGTAAGCAATAGAAGAATTTGCTTCCCTTTGTCAATAAAGTGCCTTAGTGATATCATCACAAGGTGTTCAATAAAGGTGCCAAGAGTCTCATAAAATAAAATAATTTTTTTTCCTAAGTGAGGTTCTGACCCTTTTGTTATGTATTCCTTTAAATTAATATCCCCCCTTTTCACATATGAGTCTCATCAGCTGATGTTACAATTTGATAAAGTTGATTAAATGATATGCTACAATTTACTTTTATTATAGTAAGAGAAATTCCTTACTCTGTTAGATTTTGGGTTGGGAATTTTAGACTTCGTGTTTATAACTCATTCTCTTTAAAGTTTTAAGCATGTTTATAAATAATGCACCAAGACACTTTGAATTACTCATTGTCATAGATTTTTCTATGATGGTGGTTTACCTGTCCTTCAATGTATTGTCTTCAATAAACTCTTCGTTCCAGAGAACCAAAGATCATTGCTTATAATTCAGAAATGAAATGGAGATCACACTGTAGAAACCAATGGAAACCATTATTCTTATTAGTATTATTACTATTATTATTACTTACTATGACACAGGCAGGAATATATTAATGAATTTTGAGCAAAAGAGTAAATTGTCTGGATTATTTTTAATAGGCTTATTCTGGATGTTCTGCTAAGAATAGATAACACAGAGAAGTCAGTAAGGAGTCTACTGGAAAGAGCAACTTGGTAGTGGTATACTAAGTTACAGTGGAAATGGGAATATTTTGAATATGGAGGAAATAGGATTAGCTGAGTAACTGCAGATGAGATATGACAGAAAGGAGCTGACAGCAAAGGTAATGTTACCAGTTAACAGTATGGGAAAGTGTAGATAAGAAGTGGGTGTGTGATAGTGTGTGTGTGTGTGTGTGTGTGTGTGTGTGTGTGTGTGTTATCAATAGTTACCTTTTAGACATAGTAAGTTTGAGATAACTTGACATGAAAATTTAGATGTCAAGAACATGGTTTGATATTTTTATCTAGAATTAACAGAGAAGTTTAGACCGGATATGAGTTCAGAAATTGACGGCATAGCAATTCTGTCAATTCATTTAATGTATTGATAAAATTACATGTGATCCCAAAAGAAGTGGTGCATACCTGTAATCCCAGTACTTGGGAAGTTGAGACAGAAGGATCACATGTTAGAGACCAGCCTTAGCAATTTAGTGAGACTTTTAGCAACTTAGGTAGACCCTATTTCAAAGCAAAAATTCGAAAGTGCTAGGGGTGTAGCTCAGAGGTAGAATGCCCCTGGGTTCAATCCCAGTAACAACAACAACAAAAAAGTCAAAAAAACCAAATTCAGGATCACTACAACATTCACAGATGTTAGTGTGAGAGAGATTCATTGGCAGGTCATGGGATCAAAGAAAGTCTGCAGACATCCTAGTATGCTCTAGCCAAGGAAAGTAAGTCTTGGTAGGTAAAGGGAATGATCAAAATGTCAGATGCTTCAGATAATGCAGAAAAGTTGTAGGCTGAGAAATGACCATTGGGTATGACAACATAGAGCTCATTGGTGATGTTAATAAGAATAGTTTTTTTGGAGTAAGGATAAAGGACTGATTATATCAGGTTCAGGTGAAAAACGGACATAGCACAGACATTTTTGGAGTTTTGTTCTAATGGGTATTAGAGGTGTTAAAGTCATGTGTTTTTCTTTTGAAATTCTATTTCTTTTTATAATAATGTACTATTATTTCTATTTTATATCAATTCTATTCTATAGTCCTATTTTATAATAATTAATTTTATTAACTCTCATCTATGAAAGATAAAATTATTAGCTCTCTAACCTTGACTCTAATTTCTTCCCCCATACCTTCAGATTTTTAAGAACATATTTTTACCTTATTAAAGCTTACAACACTTAAATTTCTGGTTTAACAATTTTTTGCTTCAAAATCTGACATTTATGTTGGTATGATTTCTATGTAGTGTATACCACTATAGTTATAAATGGCTTCTCCATTTCTAAATTATATATTTTGGCTACTTTTTTGGTTAGTAAAATTTCAATATGTAATTTTTTCCAAACAGGACTCATGATGCTATCTGCTTTGAGTTTCCTCATATTTGAGAATATCTTCCTTTTGTTTTTATACTTGACTGAAAATTAGGTCGAATATAATTTTCTTGGTAACAATATTTTCTCAGTACTTTTACATGTATACTGTATTGTCTTCTGGTTTGGGGAATGAGTCCAGCCCTATTTTCTCTTTGTAGATAAATGAAGTAAACTTTAAGAATATTTGTTGCTTTGTTTTTAAACATCCAGTGTATAACTCAATGTTGACTTTTATCTTTTAATTCATTTTGGTGTAATTGGCATATTTTAGTCTACTGATGCAATTTTTCACTTCAGGGAAATTCTGCCGTGTCATTTCTCTAAATACATTTTTTTTCGGGTTCAATTGATTGATTCTCCATTTTAGGAGCCTTCGGCTGGATCATCAGTCTCTTTGTACCTATTATCTCATCCTCATCACTGTAATCAGTTCCTTTCCTCAGTGTTTAAAGCGACAATATAGATTTCAGCAATGATGATTCTTCCTTCTTTATATTATTAGATAAGCTATTGTATTGCTCTGGTTTGTAACATGTTTCCTTTGCTCGGCATTCTTTTTTAAATCACTATTTCACAAACAACATATGTGCATATGTTGTGCTCATGATTTTTTTGGGGGGGTTACCAGGGATCGAACCCAGGGCATAGCATTTGCAAAGCAAGCACTTTGCCACTGAGCTACATCTCAGCCCGTGCTCATGAAATTTTTAATACCAAAGTAATTTTCTGAGTGTGTTTATATTATGGGAGATTAATTTTTTAACTTTTTGCTTTCCTGATGTTTTCTCCATTCAATATATTTTGTTTTTGTTTTGTTTTTGGTGAAAGGAAAAATCACTGTTAAACAAATGAAATTGTCAAAGAAAATCAGTCTGTAGATGTACATTCAACCTTACATCTCTTTTTTACATAGTCTGGATATTAATTGCCTATTTTATGTTCTTATGTGAGCTGGGGTCACTCAAAGTCTATAAACTTCCAGGAATAATAACCATTCCTCAAGTTTTGTCACTGTGGTCTGTTAAAAAAAATAATTAAGTAGGCTATTAGGCCCTTTATTTAATTGGTTACTATCTCTGTTTGAGTTAAAATTTCTTCCTTCTTTCCGGCCTGGTTTTGCTATTCTGTTTCAGAAGTCAAAGTACAGTCTGTGGATGATAAATTATAATAAGCATCATGTGATTGACAGTATTTTCTTATATCAATAACAATTACAATACTGTGTCTCTTAGGAAAGTATATGTGGAGAACAGGAATGAAGGCAGAGCAACAGAGACACATAAACCACCAAACTAGAAAAGTTATTTTTATGGCCCCTAGCTTGGCTGGGCTTCTGCAAAAAAAAAAAAAAAAAAAAAAAAAAAAAAAAAAAAAAAAAAAAAAAAAAAAAAAAAAAAAAAAAAAAAAAAAAAAAAAAAAAAAAAAAAAAGTCTATTCTAGGAACAAGATCTCTAGCAATGTTTTCATCCGCATTTTTTATCAAATTTTCAGGTAGAGGATAGATGATCCTTAACCACTACCTCTCTGTAGTCTGGTATCCACTTCTTCAGATTGATTTTTTCCCTTTGGTCAAATGGTGTGGCCCTGGCTGCTGAGCCTCCTCCCCCCCTCCCCTCCCCCTCCCCTTCTCCTCCTCCTCCTCCTCCTCCTTCTTCTTTTTGATCTGCTTGACTAAGGGAGAGTTGAGTTGGAGATATGTTTAGTTTGAGTTAGATGAGATGTCCTTTTTTGCATTTGCTTTGGACAGGGGCAAAGACACTACATAAATGGATACTACAGATCTTTCAGTTTGGCCAGTTCCACCCTCACATGTTCATACCTGGTCAAGGCTTGGTTCCAGAATTTAGCCCTCTTCTTGACCTTGACTCCAAAGCAAAACAATTGTTGGCATTTATTAAGTAGATTTAATTTTAGATTATATGATTATGTTTTGTTTATTTTGTTCTTTTTGGCGATTTCTTTTTCTTGCCTGAGTCCAGAAATGCTTTAAAAATTCTGTTTGGGGTAATTCAAGGCTATTTGTAGTGTAGTAGAGGAGTCTTTTTCCAGTTCCCTAGTGAACGTCAGGAATCGGAAGTCTTAGCATTCAATGTTTATTGCACATATTTCAACTTATGGTTTCTAGATATGAGTAGGATGAGTCAACATCTATATTCCATACCTGAACAAAGCAAAGGTCTAATCATGCTTCTGATTCCCTTGTCTGTCTTTTTTCAAATTTGATGAAGAAAGGTTACCTCACTTCCTCACCTCTAGCTTCATTTCCTCCATTGGTTCTGCCTGACAGTCGACTTCCAGATTGATTAAATTTTCCCCTTTACATGTCTTGATACTTAACATTTAATTTTTACTAATGTCTTTGCTCATGGTTTTTTTTTTCCTGAGGCCTAATTTTCTTTCTTGGCTTAAATTTTCCAAAATCCAGATCTGAGACCCAAGACCCATACAAGAGGAGATTTGGGCTGCAGTTTGGACATCTACTTAGTCTAAGAGAAACCACTATTTCATACTCATCCTGTTCTGAGAATAGGGATCAAGCAGACTATAATTTAAACCTACTTTTAAAAAGCATACCCTCTACCTGGACACAGATTGTTTCTTTTATGGAAGATAGATTCACTCCTTAGTGAACCATGATATGGTTGTTATAAACTAACCTAAAAGTGAAAAGGGAAAATTACACAGAAACAATCCCCTTGAACACCTCTATCTTTAATAATAAAGGAAAGATTACCAATAGCTGTGAGATTGTCATGCTACCAATTTCCTCCTGGGAAGAAGTAGTTACAAAGGCAAATGGAGAGGCAGAAAGAGCTTCCCAATAATCCCAAAAGGGAAGAAGTTTATATTATACTAACCCCAAGAATTTGAGGAGCTCTCAACCTGAAGGATAAACTTCTATAAACCTTTAAACTCATTTTCCCTTAACTATATTTTATTACTTATGTATCACATAGAGAAATACATAAGAAATGACCTAAGGAATATGGTATTTTATTATAAATTTGTTGTTGAGGATGTTGCTCACCATGTTATACTGTCTTTTCTTGAAGATGTCACATAAGGAAAAACTCATGCTGTTCTTCGATCCAGAAAGAGTTCCGTTTCCCCTAAGCCGCTTCAAATTCAGTTTACCTAAAATGCAACTCATCTCTCTTTCCTAGAAATATGTTCCTCCTCTTTTTTCTTAATCTTGGAGAAAGGTACAATCAACCAAAGATGTAGTGCTATTCTTTCCTTGTTCCTTCTCTCCACATGTTGCACATACATTCACTCCATTTTGTAAATTCCGCTTCTTTCATATCACTTTTTTCCTACTGTAACTGTTAGTTATCTGGATGGCTACAATGACATTCCAATGTGGACCATTGCCTCTTTTCTTGTACTATTTTGAAAAATTTATCCTAATAGTTAGACAGTGGATTGAACATGAATATTCTTGCATTTATCTCACATAGTGGACTCTAAGCACTGAGAAGGTAGGTACCATGTTATGCACAATATGATTAACTCAATTATGTTTCTTTTGTAGGTTAGACATTTAAAAACTCATCCTAATTTTTACATCAATTCTGGCAATGATATACAAACTCATGGATTATTTAAAGTACTACCATCTCTATGGATATAATATATTTTGCATTTTGCATGATTTTGGATCTTAGCTCTAATATGCTCATTAACTCAATGCTTCCATTTGTATGTATTTTAAGTACAAATCACTTTTGGAACTAGGCAGGATATAAATAAATTAAATAATATAAGCTGATTCAACAGAGGAGACCTGGGCTGGCAGACAACCTGCTATATCCTTGGGAGCAGCCAGTTTCCCGTAAATTACATTTGGAGAACTATTAATCTTGTTCAATGGATGTCTGTGAGGTTCTATGCCTTTTTATACCTATAGCCTCAGTGATATAACATGCTTCTGTCCAAGTCCACTCTGAACACTAAGGCATTGATACATTTACACATGGAAAGCTATTTTATTTCATGCTTCACAAGCTCTATGGTTTTGACCTTTTAAACAGTATTAATAAATGTCACAACTGTCTTTGACCTCATCCTCTTTAAGAGACACTTTTAAAGGCACTGCTGAGAGGCATAGTATTAAAAAAAAGTAATTAGAAAAACTACTGCAGATCCCCTTGTACAATGTAAAAACAAAGCAAAGTTTGAATAGTGGATTTCAGTTGTATTACCCAGAATCTCTGGGTTATCTGAGATAGTTCTGGGGCTGCTGTCAAGGGAAGGATCAGAGATGATTGGTTGGATAGTTATTACTCTTTTCATTGGGTTTCTCCATCAGCCATAGCACTGCACTCAGGGGAATTGGGAAGGAGAAGTTAAAAAATATTCTAAAAGAAACTATATAATTTCCAATCTATGTAATTGTTAGCAGAGTTTTCAATTAGTCAATTATTTCTTCCACTCTACTTCTTATTAGAAATCTTACATGCATAAAGCCAATTCACTGATGACAGAATTAAGTAATTATTATTTTTTTTTTTTTTGCAGTACTGGGGATTGAACCCAGGGGCATTCTACCTCGGAGCTATACCCCCAGCCCTATTTTTTATTCCTTATTTTGAAACAGGGTCTCACTAAGTTTTAGAGGGCCTCATTAAGTAGCTGAGGCTGGCCTCGAACCTGTGATCCTCCTGTCTCAGCCGCCCAAGTACTGGGATTATAAGCATGCGCAACCACACCCGGCTTAATTAATTAATTAATTAATTAATTTTGATACTGAGGGTTGAGCCGAAGGGCATTCTACCTCTGAGCTACAACCCCAGCCCTTTTCATTTTTTAATTTTGAAATGGTTTTGCTAGGTTACTAAGAGTCTCACTAAGTTGCTGAGCAATCCTTCTGCCTCAGCCTCCCATCAAATTTTCTTTAGAGTGAAGAGAAGGCATTCCCTATTTCCTCTAATTGAGTTAGGATTGTTTCTAGAACCCTGTGGGGGCAGTCTGTCGATGATTCTGCATTTATTATGGACAGCTGGGAAAGGCTGGGATTTGCCAGAGACTGACATTTGAAGAAAGGCTAAGAAAGATGATTACAGCTAGAGAATGAGGGACTAGAATTCATTTGGAGGCCCAATGGCCCCAAAAGAGGAAAGAAAAATGGGAATTACAAATATGTAAATGTTTGCCATTGGTAAAAATCTGGATCATTTACAGTGTATTTCTTCCATCTGTATTTTTGTCTATGGGCTTTGATAGGATAGTTGTCTAATAAATGTTTCATCATCTGAGTGTAACAGTAGATTTCATTCCAAAATACATTTGTTATATAACAGCAATTCGGTATGTTGGAGGAAAAAAAATCAGTGAACACAATTTTAAGCTTTGTATGTTCTTTGTTTGTAGGGAGTCAGGTATAAATGAGTATTTGTCATTTGACCCTTCTAGGGCATTTCTAGCATACTGTGCCTTGGGCATGACACATCAGAGTCTGATGTCTGTCTTTTATTACCTGCTAGATCACCCTGGAAAGTGCCTCCATGGAATTTATCATCTGCAGCCTTTGTTGGAGGTACACATATAAATACATGGTGAAAGAAAGCATTTGCTGTGGATATTGTGGTTTCCAAAGCCAACTTAAATAAAAAAGTGTTGAGATGAATGATGAAGGGGACCTTCTGCAGGAGGTATGAAGCCAATAATTAAAATATTATTCATCAAAATACTGACAGCAAAGCTTTTTGTTATTCTATATCAACTATTTGAGGACCACTAGGAATAAGGGCAGCATGATTATATTTGTGATATATCTGCTTTGGAGATGTCTGTGAAGACACTCTCCTCCTTACTACACAATGAGTTTATAAATATAAAAAGGAAGCAATTCAGAATTTTTATCGAGGAAGGCTTGCTTGGTTTGAATAATCACTTAAAATAACTTTATTGGACACCAAGTTTCAGAAGCAAAAGTGTGCTATAAGAATGTTTATTCCTATTTTGGTTGGTATCAAGAGAAAAATTTTTGCTTTTTTCAAAGCTTCTGTCTCATTCTAATTAAAATGTTTTTTGATTAAGTGACTAAAGATAAAAAACTATTTTCAAATTATATTTGAAACACATGGCATATTAAATAGTGCCAGCCACTCGTTGGGTATGAAATGTATTGAAATAATGAATTGTTGACATGTAGCATTTCTCATCAGTTCTTAATGTATATGTGCACAACTTCTACTTTGGTATTTCTCACAGAACATTGTTAAAGGCTGAAGCGTGGACCTGTAGACAAACTGTGGAGAGTACGTGAGTGTTCTTTAGACGATGCTAAAATATATAATGCAAGAAGCATACCTACTAGGGTAGCTGACCAGAGCACTCTGCATGAAATAGTGAAATATAGAGAATAGATCTGATCTCATTGCTTCTCCATTGGAGAGGATAGCTAAAATCTAAGGAAGAATGGGGTCATTGCTATATATAATAAGTATAAGCTATATACTTTGGGATGGAGATGAGAATGAACACACTTTCCACATGGAAGTTGGGCAAGGCTACGCGGAGAAGGGACTCACAGAGGAGAAGCTGTAGCTTATGTAGTGTCATGTCACTTTTGTTTGTGTATGAAAACACATTTTATCAGAAGGTAAATTTGTAGCTACAAATGATGGCTTTGAGAAAGAAAGATAATGTGATTAGCATGAGGGATGTTAGCTTTTTGAGGTTTTTATTTCTCGCATTTAACTTCTTGTTTGGGGTTTTACTTACTCCTCCTGCATCTACGGAAGAACTGTGCTTCCTTTCCCAGCTTTCATTATTTCCGCCCAGGATTGACTCCAGGTGATCCAGCTTCTGTGAAAATCCTTAAGAGACACACTTTCCTCAAGACCAGTCTAGACCAAATGTTGATTGCTTACTCTTAGGAAAATAGAAAAGGACTCAATTTTCATAACAATAGGCAAATTCTGTCTTTTGGAAAAAGCCCTTGATAATTGGAATAAAACACTGTTTTTAACAGATTTAATAAAGGCATGCCCAGGAAGGCCTATAGGTTATAATTTCAGGAGGAGAAAGAATATGGGAAGAGCGGGGAGATGGTATATAATATTCCCTTTCCAGTTAACTAGTGTCTGGAAAAGGACAATGATTATGTTCATACCAGATGTCCTGGTATAGTGAGCAACAGAGCATCAAGTTAACTGCAGAAACATGGCAGCTGGACAGAGGCTCCATGGATGCAGAAGGGAGATGGTGTGAGTGAAATTAATCCTTCAGGGTGGTTATAGGCCCAACCCCACAAAAGTCCTGTGTCAGATCCTCAGTAAAGTGAGCAGTTATTAATTTTAGATTTGGTGCTTCCCTGAGATTCCCTATTCCAAACAATGTCATGAACCCATTCAATCAGCCAAATTTTTAGCAGTGGTGAACAGAATATACATTGAAAACACATTTTTATTTCTCTAAACAGACCCTAGAGGTATATAAGTTGTGAAACTGAGAGAAATAGTAGCAAATCATTGTAATTAAAATCTATGTGCCAAGAACCTTGTGTGTGGTATTGAGCTGGGTGATAGACCAAGTAAGTGGGATCTGTTGGTTCTCTGTTCTACAGATGTTTATAACTCCACATAGAAAACACTGACATAAGTAGACACCAAAGACTGACATTTCCACATCAGAGAAGAAATAGATACTATCTGGGGTGAGGCTGGAGGTTCATTCTGCTTCTGCCTGTGTCTGACCCTGGCACCATGTGTAATCCTGTGGGGGGCCCTGGCTGACCTGGAGGTTTGCCTCAGAAGGCTGGAGAATCACAAGCCCACAGGCCCCAGTTACCCTGCTTTATGCCATCATATGCATAACTCTAATCTTTCTGATTCTATTTTTATATTTTCTGCATGTTTCATCTTTCAGGATTCACAACTTGCTTTCTGATTTCAAGGTTTACAGTTAATTTTATCATTTTTTTACTTCCAGTTTAAGTGGCTCTTTAAGAAATCTCAATGTTAAACATTAGGTGTGTGTTTCACATGTAGTGGTTAAGTGTGTACTCCCAGAAATCAAAATATCTGTGGTTTAATGTTGGCTCTACCACTTAATACCTGTGTGACATGGGGAAAATTATTGGACTTCTCTGTGTCTCATTGGATTAATAGTACCCATTGGAAGAGATTTTTCAGAGATTTAATTAATACTTTCAAAGGCTTAAGACATAGCACCAATTAAAAAGAAGTCATTCATGCCAAAGTTTGTTGGGGATGGAAGTCTAAATTTATTCTATCATAGTATGAAAGGAATCTTATGAGCAGAGGGCTAAAATGAAATTTTACAATATGTAAAATATGCTCAATATCATTTTGAAAGATTTTTTAAACTAAAAATACATAAACATTTTTACTGACCTCTGTGATTCTTGGTTCTGAAACTTCTCCTGCCCTATGGCTGATACCTGTCAGCCCCATGAGACAGAAAAACATTCCAATGAAGGAAGCCAAAGAAATAAGGCCCAAACTTGATAGAGTCATATGTAGAGTTTTCAAATCTTTCTTATCATGCTGAAACTTCTGACTTCTGGACAACAATATATGTTTCCCTTCTTCTGACACCCAAGAGGATGTCTCATCTCTTGGATGGATGTAAGGATATCTAAACTTAGTTAAGGTGACAGAACAGACAATGAAAAATTGGCCCAGTTGGCATGCTCATGAAACCCATATTTTGATCATCTTACCTGAATCTAATACATTGTTCTCCTATTAACTTAAAAATCAGTATATATATGTATATATATTTGGGCTCTAGACATATTCCAGGAATATATTTCTTATTTATATAGAAAAAAATATAGCACTGAATTTGTTTCAGCAGGAACCCAGATTGATCTAGAATATATCCTTTACGTATTTGGATCCTTCACACTAAACCAAAAAGGAACCTGGGCTGCAGAGCTCCTTTGGAGGAGAGATGGAGGGATGAAGGTCTGCTGAGGACTGGAGCTCTGCATCTCCTGGAACACCATCATGACAGTAACCTCAGGAATGGCATTGGGCTTCAATATTGTTTTACCAAATGTGAAAAAAGAAGTGACTAGAACCTTCCTGCCAGGAAGGGATGCCGTGGGTTCGAGGATCCAGTCAACTGAGGGCACCGTGCCATCTCCTCAGACACCCAGTCACAGAGGGCATCACCAGGGTGGTCAAGGCGAAGGTGCACCGCCATCCACAGGGCATGGAGACACTAGAGAGGTCCCAAGAGGGAGTGGAAAGATCCGGAATGCCCTCCCAGTGAGCTTGAGTCACGATCTACCCCAAACTATGCCTGGTGACCCAGAGGAGAGAGCTGGAGACACAGAGGCACTGGACACCCAAACTAGCGCCCCGGGGCCAGGCACCCAGGAGCCTTCGGAACAGTGCCCGGAACCCAAGAGCGGTCATGAATCATGCGCGCAGCCCCGCAGAGCAGCCCGTGCGTCCGAACACCTGCCAGGAGCCGCGGGCAGTGCCCAGGAGGCAGCGAGCGGCGCGGGGCGCAAGGGGCCTCCTCCAGGCAGCCCTGGGCTCCGCACCGCCTCCTCCAGGCAGCCCTGGGCTCTGCGCTGCGCCCTGCCCGCGCCCGCGTTCCAGCGACGTCACAGGGCCAGGGCTCTACGCGTGTCTCCAAGGAGCAGGACCAAGGACAGCGCTCTCCTCTCTTGGACTCTTGGTTTCTTCCTCTCCTTGGGGCGGACCCCATGGCGCTCTGAATGGGCAACTTTCTCGGTGGGCGCCGTCGGCGGCTCCACCGCCCGCCCTGTCACCTGGCCCGTCATGCTCCTGCTGCTGCCCGGGCTTGGGCTCTGGCTCCGGCGCCGGCTCCGGCTCCCCGGCTGGCTCCAGCTCCGGCTCTAGCCACCTGGCCTGTCTGCAGGCTCTGCCACCGGGGCCCCTTCCATGCGCCTCTAAGACCCCCTGGCTTCCGCAGAGCCTCTCTCCCGCTCCCGCGAGATTCACACTCCCCTGTGGGGCTCCTGCCCTCGGTATACTGGATGACCCCGAGGCCAAAGCCTGTGCTGTCCACCCTCAGCTCCTGCATGTTCAGACCCTCCAGGACCGTCAGGATCCCCTGTCTCCAGCGCAGAGCCGTTCTCCTGCCTTCACTATACAAGCAGGTAGACCAGGCTGCTGACACCATGACATCCAGGCACCTCCCTCTTCCTTGCCCAAAGGAAACAGGGCTGAGGGCGCAAGAAGAGCCTCGGGAAGGGCTGAAGGCCGAGGAGGAGAATCGCCAAGAGAGAGGCGGGCTGGACCATCAGGGAAGGGGGCCCCCTGGCAATGGGGACCTATCAGCATCCAGGCCTTTGTGGAAGGGAGCCCTGGCTTCCATTCAGCCTCGTCCTGGGCCTGTGGCAGGCAGTCGGCATCCTGAGGACCTAGAAATCTCCTCGGATGAGAAGGCCCAGGTGTCTCCCATGAGTTCCTCCTCCCACAGCTGTGCTGTCCCCAGGTGGCACAGCTCTGGAGGCATTAGCGGTGTTCTGAAACTGGGGCAGCCTGATGAAGCAGCAGCGGAGCACCCTGACCCAGTCCTAGGCTGCTGGGAGTTGCCGGGGAAGGCAGCACAGGAAGGACTAGAAGACCACCTGCTCAGCTCTCCAGCCTCCCAGGGGGCAGGGAAGGAGCCTCCACCGACAGCCACCAGACACAGGCCCTGCAAAAGAAGAAAGGCTATGCCATCTGTGCTCGCTGTGTCGCTGCTGTGTGGCCAAGGTGACCAGCCCTTACCTCCAGAGCGGGTTTCTCTAGTGATGAAGGAAGACACCCGCACCTGGGAGAGGAATGTGCAGAAGGACAAGATCTTGGAAGAACGAGTGGAGGCTTTGGAAGGTACAACAGATGCTGTGGTCCAGACTGCAGACTCCCTGCCCCTGCCCGCTGGCTCCTTGCAGATCCCAGCTTTTGTTCCCACCTCTGCCTGGCAAACCAGGCTGCTGGTCCTGCCCATGCATTACGTCCTCTCACACCAAGTGGGGATTGCACCCAAGATCTGTACTTCTTCTCTTTTGCCTCCTACCCCCTTTTCCTTCCTCTAGGTTCAATCCCAACTTGGGGGTTCCAGAAAATGAAGGCCCTCCTTATTTAGTAAGACCTGCAACACCTCCCATTTCTCACCTCCCCACCCCTATCCTCAAACCTCCTCCCTTCAAGCCAGCCCTCTGCAGTAGTGAATCCCCCACCCCTTGTGTATTGATCCTCCTCCCCCCTTTTCCACCTCCACCCTTCCTCTAGTCCCTTCCACCAGCAAAGCAACCCTGCTAACGTCCACTTCCCCATGCCTTCCTCCAGTCTCCTCTACCTTGGCAGCCAATCCATCTGCATGCCTCACCTGGCCACCAATTTCACACTGTGAAGACTGCCATGGATACCACTCCCCCTTTTCATGCTGTTATTTTTAAATCTCCCCCAGGGTCCAGTGTGAGCTCTTGTCCACTTCCCCCAGTCCATGGCACATGTACCCGGCAACTGGACCAGTCTCTAGAAACCCACCTGTACTTAGGGCTTCTCAGCCCTCTCCAAGTTCTAACCATCACTATGTCCTGGAAACCACTCCTCGGCTCATAGTTGGAACCACTGAGGGGTAACAGCAGAAAGCCTCCCTCCCCAATTCTCTTTTATTAATCCTTCTGGTCATGGATCATATACTTGCTTCCACACTAGTAGCCAGGGCCTAGCCCGCACCATCTGCATGCCTGCCATAGACCCTGAAACTATGAATACCACCCCTCCTTCCATGGGTATCACCTTCCAGTCTCCTCCTGTGTGCAAGGACAACTACTGCCCATGTTACAGGGGGCTTCCAGATTCTGGGAATCTATCACCCAATGGCAGTATTACCTCAGCCCACAACTCCACCAGTTTGCAGGCACAGTCAGTGCAGGGACCAATTGCAGCTCTCCACCATTCTGTCAATACAGGAGTTGTAGCAGGTTGCTGCTACCACGGATGCTGCTGATGTTAGTTAGAGGTGTTCTTGCATGAATGACACGGAGTTAGAATAATTGGAGAAACAGGGAAGCTGGGGGAGAGAGCAATCTCCATCTCATCCAATCAGCGCCTTCTTTTTATTGGTAGTTTTTAACCGAAACATTGTAGAGATGATTAATCACAGGATCCAGTAAATCAATCATAGGGTGAATAAAGGCTAAACAACAAGATAGTCAGGATGATTCAGGGAAAGACAGTACGACAATCCCAGCTGAGTCAGGGAACAAAAGGATCAACAATATTGAGAAAGAGGAAATGGTCAGGGTCCCTTCTTACCGGTCAGGTCTCAGCTTATCGGTCCCATTTGGTCCTTGGAAACTTGCTTGCGTGCAAACAACCTTCACTTGAGTGGGCAGTGTGTGCCCCTCCCAAACCAGACAAAGGTGACCGTAGAGCTAATGGGTAAGAAGGCTTTTAACAAGGAGACACCCGTCAGCCCACCCTAAGGTCTTCTCATAGGCAGAAAAAGGACAACTCTGTCTCTGCCATATTTGGGAACCCCAGTGCCAGTTATTGACCTAACCTCTCCTAGCCCCCCCACTCTCATGCAACAGCAAAGTGCAGGCAGGACCCATGGGTATGACATCCCCAAAGTCCACACGTGGCACAGCTATCGACCTAAACTCTCCTACCGCCCAACATCAGGACAACTCTCTCACTTTGCAGCACTGGGTTATTGACTACACCTCTTCTAGCCCCCCAACCCCACACGACACTGTAGTGCAGGCAGTACCTGCGTGTGTGATGTCACCACGGTCTACATGTGGCACACCACTCAACATCCACCCAGACTGTGCTAAGAAACCAGGTGCCTTGCATCCTGCCACAGTCTCAGACTCTGGACTTGGACTTGTCCCACAATTACCATTTCTGGGGACAGTACCTCACTGGGGCCAGCACCACTCTGAGCCCTGTGGTGTTCTTAGGCCCTGCATCCCCCATGAGCAGGGGGAGCTTTGGGTTTGCTATGTCCACCCCTGGACCCAGGCCCAAGTTCCAGAGCCCCATCAAAACCACACCACATTTGAGACACCCCAGTGTGGACAATAGACATGATCTGCATGAACCCTCAGCCATCTACCCTCGCCTGACCACTGGCCAATCATGCCCTGGGTCATTTTCTCCAACCTTGGACCTGGCAGGATGGGATGCCCCCAGCAATTAATGGGTGTTCCCTTTCCCCTCACTTGTTTGCCTCAATGGTCCTTATCTTCCTATAATGTATATAAAATCCTTGTTCTCGTTAAAATAAAGTCATTCCCCTTATATACTTTATTCTGTTATAGACTGACTGGTAACAGGTCTTGTAAGTTTTCATTTTTAGAGTAGTGAAGAATTTTACACCTGGGCATGGTGATACACACCTGCAGTCCCAGTATTTGGGAAGCTGAGACAGGGGAATCACAGGTTGGAGGCTAGCCTCAGCAACTTAGCAAAACCCTCAGCAATTTAGGGCATTACATCATTTTTTAAAAATTTGAAACAGGATCTCACTAAGTTGCTGAGGGCCTCTCAAAATTGCTGAGGCTGGCCTTGAACCTGCAATCCTCCTGTCTCAGCCTCCCAAGTACTGGGATTATAAGAATATGCTACCATGCCTGGCAACTTTATTTTAAACTCCTTTCCAAAGCCTTCATTCAAAATATGCTGGTGTTTTAGTTGATTCTAAAAGGGCCTTTCTTTAAATATAGATTTCAGCAGGATTAATCACTTTATTAAAATATATTAGTTATCTACCTGCAGAAGGGCCATATTCTAGATATATAATTCTTTTAAAAATTTTTGAGTTATTTTTGTGTCACCAGCTTTGTATGTGTTGAATAGAATTGCATTAGATTAAAACTAAGTTACAGAAGGGAAATAGTAAGCATGTACATATTTCAAAAATAAAACACAAAATGAAAAAAATTAAAGTTAATTAATTCAATCTATGTTTACGGAGGAATATAAATTGCATCTTAACTGTTTCAGATTCACTTAATCAGGAAAACTTTAAGAGGCAAGTAACTCAGTATACATTGTACTAGAGAACAGTTGTTATCCAAGAGCTGGCAAAATACTTTAAGAAGGTTATCCTCACTAGCAAGATTTTTAAAAATCTACCTTTCCAAACAATTAAATGTACTTAATCTTAATCTGCATTCTCACTACTAATCCATTGTCTATTTTAGAATGTAAAATACAAGAACCAGGGTTTCCTAGATGAACCAGAACATTTCCAGAATGATGAAAAGTATTCCAGCCCACTGAGTATAAAATTAGATTGCCGAATGACTGTGGCTGGCTCGGATTCTGAGGTCATGATGACTCTTCCTTATGCTAAGCAGATGAAATGTCAGAATAAAATCATAGCCTGGCTTTAGTTATGAATCTTAAATTAGGTGAGATAAAAAACCTTTTGAAGTGTCATGTAGTATGATTTAAGTTCATATCTCTTTATTCTTATCCAGGGTACTGGAAATCTGATTATATACCATGAAGACAACTTGCTAGCTAAGCTGATTTTAAATGAGCTTGTATTCACCCTATGGGACCAGTGAGGCATCTTCTCCATGCAGTTAGTTGACAATCAGAAGCAGGCTATTGGATTTCTCCCTTGTTTTACGCTCCTCATTAATATTGTAATCTGTAGGCAACAAAACCATACAAAGCCTGGTACATCATTTTGTACATTACTAACCATGGTTTTATCCTTCCCCCCACCAATGGCAAAACACACTTAATTGGGGGAGTGCATCAAAGATTAATGAGAAATGAATTCAAATTTGCTTACTCTTTGGAAAATTTAAGCCAAATATTTGAACTGAAATTTGAAACAGAAATTACTGTATTATTTTTGTATTTTGGATACTTGATTGTACTGTGTCCAAACTCCCCAATTTGAAGAATGCTGGCTAGGAAGTAGTTCAATGTGTCAACGTTGGTACATTTTGCTTATATTTCAGGTACTTTGTATAGGGCAATAGTACATAATGTTTTAATGAAGCTACAACCATTATACCGTTAACATATTGGACTAAAAAAATAATTACTATCATGGATTCTGTAGTGTTGCTGAGATTTTCATAGATGGCAGTCCAGTGACATAGTGCTCATACTTCAGAAAGATGGAATATTAGCACTTTTAGTATTATGTGACTTTGATATAAAATTTTCCTTTCTTCATGTCAAAGTTTAGGATATTTTCTGCAAAACTAAGAATATGAGGGTTCAAAGCTAAAACAGCATTCTTCATATTTTTTCTCTTCATTTACCTGGGAGAAAATAAAAAACCAGAACTCTTCACTTGCATTACTTCACAGCTCATTCACATTTCTGTTTTCCCTTCATCTCTAATAAGTTTAATTCATTGCATCTTGTGAAAAATAAATACATATCAACATATAAATTCACATACAGAGACCCACGCACACATGTATACGCACATTTACATACTGCTTATAAAAATTTAAAGAAGCTACACAAAATTATGTAGCTCCAATAATGCCCAGTTCTAATTAATGAATTTATGTCATCAAACACTCTAGGGTTCTATTTTTATGTTTAATTTTATATTATATAGAGATAGGTCAAGTCTATTCTGGTCTCCAAATATTTTTGTATTAATAGACTATCCAGCTTCACTTTTACATATCCAATTTTCCAACCCCTAATTATACCTTCCTCATTAATTTTAATCATTTTCTTCTATAGCATTTAAATGTGTCTTTGGATATTCCCTTCCTGCCAGTGGTTTGAATGTATTGCTTCTATAATTTAAAGAAACAGAAGGCTTCCCTGTATCATCTTTTGACAGTCTTTCTATAATTCTAGTAGATACCTTATTTCCCATCCCATCTGATCTGACTGGCAATCTTAGGTGTGAGACAAATCAATGATAACCAAAAATTTTATTACAGAATTTTGCAGGAACTAAATCTCACAGGAATATAAAAATGGAATATTTGATCATAATAACTACTTTTAAATAACTTTATATGTCAGATAAACTGCTATGCTCTGAACATTTGTGTTCCCCTAAAAGTCATATGTTGAGAAGCTAATCACCAGTGTGATGGTAAATAGGAGGTGTGATGAGACCACTATAAAAGAGGCTCCAGACAGTCGCTTTTTCCCTTCCATTACATATGAACACAGCAAGAAGTAGCTATCTATGAGAAAGGATGGGGGCTCTCACCAGATTCCAAATTTGCTAATACCTTGACCTTGGACTTCCTGAACTTCTAGAACTATGAGAAATACATTTGTGTTGTTTATAAGTGACCCAGTATATAGTTTTAGTGGTAGAAGCTTGAATGGATTAAGATGGTATCTCCAGCCACAATAACTTCTATTTTCTGAAACATTAGTTTCTACAACCTGGTTATAGAAAAGAATCACCAAAGGTAGTTTTTAATATTAATGGTGTTTGGATTATAACATTTCTTTTTTTTTTTTTTTTGCGGTACCGGGGATTGAACGCAGGGGCGTTCTACCTCCGCGCTACGCCCCCGGCCCTATTTTTTATACTTTATTTTGAAACCGGGTCTCACGAAGTTGCGGAGGGCCTCACTAAGTAGAGAGAGAGAGAGAGACAGGGAGAGAGAGAGAGAGAGGTGAGGCTGGCCGCGAACCCGGATCCTCCGGTCTCCGCCTCCCAAAGTACTGGGATTACAAGCGTGCACCACCATGCCTAGCCTTGGATTATAACATTTCTAAGAACAGAATCTCATAAGGATTCTTTTTTTTTTTTCAGGAGCTTCCTAGATGGTAATTACATAGTTACTCCTTTAAAAGGAAAAATGTCAAGGAACAGTAATGCTCATTCATTGCTGGTGGAAATGTAAATTGCGCAGACACATTGAAAATGGCTTGGTAGTTTCTTGCAAAGCCAACTACTGTCTTACCATATGATACAAAAATTGAATGACTACATATTTACCCAAATAATTTGAGAGCATACATCCCCAAAAAAACCTTCATGTGGATATTAGTAGCATCTTTATTCATAATCACCAAACCTGGAAGCAATCAAGATATCCTTAAGTAGGTGAATAGACAAAATAGTAATGGTAGAACCACACTAGAATGAATATGTTTTTCATATTTTATTTTACTGATAAATATATTCTACTGATAAAAAGGAAATGCACTAGGAAGACATGCAGAAACATGGAAGACTTTTATGTGAACATGCTTGAAGGAAGAACCAGTCTGAAAAGGTGACATAATGTAGAATTACATTCGTGTGACATCTTTGCTAATTCAAAGTGCTGTAACAAAATATCCAAAACTGTGTGGCTTATAAAACAATAGAAATGTATTTCTCATAATTATGGAGACTGGGAAATTGAAAATCAACATCCCAACAGATTCAATGCCTGACAAGGACCCAGTTCCTGATTTGTAGACAGCTGTCTTTATATTTTTACATGGTGAAAGGGGCAAGGGATCTCTCCAGGTCTCTTTTATAAAGGCACTAATACCATTCATTGGGCAGATGACCTACCTAAGCAGTTCCCATAGTAAGTCCCCACCTCCTAATTCCATCATCTTGGGGATTAAGATTTCAACATAAAGTTTCAAGAGCAAACATTCTGAACAAAAGGTGACTTACTCAAAAAGAAATAAACTTCTGGTAAAAAGCTCAGGGCTAGGCAGAGTTTGAAGAAAAGAGTTGATTATATGAGTATAAGGAGTGTATTTTAGAGCTGTGCAACTCTTTCATGTGATACTATCATGGGTGGTACATGGCCATGTACATTTGTTGAAGCCCATGCATTCTATCATACAGAGTCAACCTTAATTTATGTAGGTGGCAAAAGAAATATTTAGATATCTCAGAGATGCCAGAGTAGAATGCAGACTGTGAAAAAGAATCTAACTTTAGTACATATGTATGAAATAATCTTATTGAATAGAATCAAGGGTAAGATGTGTTGACCTACATCTCTTTGGAAATGAGTGGAGACAATAAGATTAAAAGGAATGATACATCAACACTATACTCTAGTTAATAATGAGAATATAGGCTAACAATTCTAAAATAACTATTAATATAAATGCACATATATTTTACATATATGTGTGTGTGTGCGTGTATGTACATACACTGGGATTGAAAAATGGATGGTAGATTGGTGGATGAAAAGAGATTTCTCAATGTTAGAGTGTAAGGTTGCAATAAGCAATGAGATATATCTAGAATAATACATGTAATAACTGATTAAAGTTGGAGGCATCATTATAAACTCACGTAGTGTAACATAGGTAGAGATGTATACATATAAACTATTTATAGCACTGTCTATATATAGTTTACTGTATATAGTATCTATACACAGTTTAGTGTATATAGTGTATATATATATATGTATATAGAAAATATGTGAAGTATATATACTCCATAAGCTGATAGGGCATAGAAACAATGGCACCCAGTACCAATGAGCTATTGGGACACATTGCCTGGATCTTAATTTCTAATGCCATTTCACAATTAAAGGAACTAGATTTCCATGGAGAGAGAGCTGATATTAGGACTGGGGCAGGAAATATGCAAGATAATCCTGGCACATTTTGTGCCTGAATGCGATTAAGTGTTTAAAAAATTACAATGATGGGAGCATGTCAAAAGGACACCATATCCTCATCCATGCTGATATAATAAGTTGCCCTTGCAGAAGAATTCCAATTTATGTAGACACTGCTCTAAAGGAGGTGAAGCATGTCTCTCCACTCCTTAACCATTCTCTGAACATTGACTCTATTTAGAAGAATACAGTAAGAGGGGAAAGTAACACTTTCTTTATGAGGAAGCCTGCATTCTGCAAAATGCCTGAGCAATATGCCTCAAGAGGGTCAAGATCATCAAAAACTAGGAAAGTCTGAGAAAGCTTTGTGGCACCAGGTGACTCAGGAGATATATCAACGAAATGAATGTGGTATTTTGTAGAGGGACCAGAAACACAAAAAGGACATAGGACATATGAAATCTATCTGTTCTACCCTGTAGTTTCCTAATCTAAATGTATTTTAACATTAACTTTTAAATAGAAAAATAATAAAATTCATTAGGAATTATACAATTAATCTACTTCCCCATTCAATGTCAGCCTTTTTTTATCAACAAGCTTATTTCTCTTTAATTACCTAGAAATGTAGACATGTTTTAATGCTTTCTCTGTACTATTTAGCTAGCGAGCCTTCTCAGTTTGAGATTACACTTAAAGATCTTGAAATCTTATGTCCCAGGTATTTGTTTATTAAAATTTTCATTTGAATTTGAAATTTGAATATTTTTAAAAGACACTAATAATTGAGAACTCAATTTAGCTCAGAGATTTTCCTTAGAAATTATACTTTAAGGTCCTTATTGTAGACATAACAAGACTGAAGATATAATAACTAATATGTCTTGCCAAGTTAACACAACTAGTTAGTAGCAGAGCTTAGATTACAATAAGGATGACTGGACTTGCAGCTCTTTGTTTCTCTTCATAACATTGCTAATTATCTTTCTTTATCTCTGGTCCTATTCCTCCAGCCTTAGGTATACATTAAAATGATTTCTTCAGTTCTGTCCTGCTATCACTTAAAATGAATGAAAATTTGAACAATCTATAAAGATTGATCATTCTAAAAAATTTACAGCTGCAGAATGTCTTTTGAAATATAATGCTTGCAAAGATGTTTAGAAATTAAAATTTTTCAAACATCTCGCAAAGTTTTATTTAGAAAATATGTATGCATTTCATTTTATGGAATCTTCTTGCTATAGTAAATCATAGAAATGCAGGCTTTATATTTTAATCTGTGAAAAATTATAAGCCATTTTAACCAAGACATGGCCCATACATAGCACCTGTACTGACCTAATAGACAGTAATGGCTCATTTGTAAGTTTTATAACCTAAGGGTTTAATATTTCACTGTAAAGACTCTAATAGGCTTTGGCATGAGAAAAATCTATGGAGGAGTCAGATGGCTTTATAGATTATTAAGTAAATAGCACTCATTTAAAATAATATACACTTCAGTACTAGGAGAGAATGTAAATGCTAAAGAGAACTTAAAAGAACACAATTTCTTGAATTTCTATCACATTTATCACTTTGTATCACAGTTCTGGCTTGTAAGAGTTTGATAACTACATACTGCCAATGGTTGTTGAGCAGATTTTCTTAAGAGAACATTGAGCTTCATTGTCTAATCACTGTCTTCATTTCTTTGAAACTACATTCATTTTTATAACAGACACTTCATACAAAATATACTAGTATTTAAAAATATTGATTTTATAATTATTATAATGTATTTATTTTGAATAAATTCTTTCTCTAATTACTTTTCCTTCCTCCCACAACTTACCAACATATTTTCTATATTATATATACAAACATGTATATGCATATATAAATCATATTGTTTATAGAAAGTATAATTTTTCAAGTATATTTACTTTAGAACATGTTTAAGGTACAAATATCAAACACTAGTAGTCAATGCCATTACCTAAAAAAACTTTGTAAGAGATCACCATCTTATAGTGTATTGACTTATTTATCACTATTGGATTGAGGTAACCCTGTAGAACCAACTCCTCTAAATTGAGAAGTTTTCTTATATGACAGACATATTATATTTTTGAAACAATAAATGTATCAGTGCACGATCTGGGATAATTCCGTTTGATTTTGAAATATTCTAAGAATAATCCAAGGGAAATATTTTTATTGCAGAATTATACAAAGAATTTTGGAGAAATCACATTCTCAGTGAAGGAGGGGTGATAAAAGACTGCAGGGAACTCATTAGGGATATTTCTCCTGTCTTGCACATAACACTGATGGAAAACTCCATCCAACAGTGAAATTATTCAGTATCTTCAAACTTACATGGACTATTCACCACATAGACCACATTTTAGTCTATGAAACATAGCCAATAAATTGAAAATAATAGAAATCATACATAGTGTATTCTCAGAAAACAATACAATTGAACTAGAAATCAGTAACAGACAGCCGGATAAGGTTTGGAAACATTTCTAAAGAACACATGACTAATGAAAATTATCAAGAGAAGCTAAAAATATCTTGAATGAAATTAATGTATGCTGCTTATAAATATTTGTATGGTGCATCCAAAGCAGTAATTAGAGAGAATTTTATATCATTGACTATATATTAGAAAAGAAGAAAGATCTAAAATCAATAATTTAAAATTCCCTCAGAAAAATAGAGAAATAAATGCAATTTTAAGCCTAAATAAACCCAAAAAAGACATAATAAAATTTCATTAATAATAAGTGAAAATGAAAATGAGAAAACTAAAGAGAGAATCAACACAACCAAATGTCAATTATTGGGAAAGATCAATAAAGTTTAAAAATTTTATAACCAGTCTAAGGAAAAAGGAAAGAAGACATGTCACTAACATTAGAAATGAAAGAGGGTCATCACTTCATCACTACTGATCCCATTGTGAAAAATGGTTATAATGTAATAATTCTTTATAGACAGCTTTATAGATAGCTACTTTACAGACATTTCCATGCCCACACATCTGACAACTTAGATTAAATACAATTAATTGAAAATCAAAAGCTACCAAAAATCACACAAGGAAAAAACAATGTATGAATAGACCTATACCTATTAAATAAATCAAATTATTTATTAACAACAAAAGCAAGTGGATACATTACAAAAAATTAAAAATTACAGATAAATACCTTTAATGAATGAAATGAAAGGGAGCCCTCAACATTAGCAAATAAAATTCAACAATGTATAAAATTATTATCCTTTAAAACTGAGTGGGATTTATGTTAGATATTCAAGGCAATTGAAAAAATTCAGAAGTTATATAATTAATTCACCACACCAGAAGAGTAAGGTGAACAATCATATTATTATATCAATTGATAGGAAAATCCATTTGGTAAAAATCTAATACTCCTAAGACAATCAGCAAACTTGGAAAAAGAGAACAATTTCCTCAACTTGGCTAGAAGCATCTACAGAAAAATCTATAGTTAACATACGTTTCATTCAGCATTCTCACTGCTGTAATCCAAAACCCTTGACCACCACAATTTAGAGGAAAGATTTATTTGCTCACAGTTATGGAGATTTCAGAGGTTTCAGTCCATGTTAGGCCTGGTAAAGTCTGCAGAGCTCAGGACATGATGCAGGGAGTAGAGAGAGTGAGTGCAAGTGCTCTGTTCTCACAACAAGGAGGCCAGAATTAAGAGAGAGCAAAAGGAAGAGGGACCATCTATATTCCCCAAGGCCACTCCCCAAGGCCACACCCCCAGCCCCCTCCTTGGCAGCCAAGCCCTGCCTCCAACATGTCTGTCTTGTCTACATAAGGTCTTAGGGGGACATTTTAAATCTAAACCATAACAATGTAAATTTTAATGGTAGAAATTACAAGTTTTCCCGAGACCAGGTACAAATTATAGATGTTTCCTCTCTAACTCATACTATCCAGAAAGCTCAGTGAAGTAAAAGCATTGACGCACTTAACTTTGGACATGAGTACAGCCTTTAAGTCTAAAGTCAGAAGGAAGTTGAGGTAACCACTGAAATCTGGTTAGTGAAGCTATTTCCCATCAGAGCTGACAATTCTGATACTGCTGTATATGTTCATTGGTATTGTACAATTAAACCAATGGAGGGTGGATGAAAGGAGCCAGGTTTTTCACTTTTGCAGTGGGAGTTTACAGGTAAGCCAGAATGATCTATATGATAATAGATTAAAGTTGGAGACATTAGGATGAACTCATGTTTAACTTAATAATACAAACTCAGATTATTACATATAGAAATACACACACACACATACACACACACATACACACACACATACACACACACATACACACACACACACACACACACACACA
>PVJS01003602.1:0-38365 GCA_004027185.1 Glis glis
AAAAAAAAAAAAAGAAATTTTCCCCCTTTAAAGACAGGGTTTTAACAGAGTACAATAGTCCCCTTTATCTACAGCTTTGTTTCCCACAGCTTTAGCTACCCAAAATCAACCATAGTCCAAAAATATTAAGTGGAAAATTCTGGAAACAAATGATGTATGTTTTAAGTTGTGCGCTGTTCTGGTTAGCATACTGAAATCTCATGCTACTCACTGCATCCTACCTGGGATGTGAATCAGCACCTTGTCCAGCATATTCCCACCATATATGCATGTTATCTGCCCATTAGCCACTTAGTAGCTGTCTCAGTTATTACATCAACTGTCACCCTATCACAGTGTGTGTGTTCAAGAAACTGTTATTTTACTTAATAATACCCCAGAGCACAAGAGTAGTGATACAAAACATGGCACAAAACACAGAAGGACAGATTAACTAACTCTGGCACTATGTGGCAACACTGCAGGACCTGTTGGAAAAATGGATAATAAATCCAGCACTTATTTTGGAGAATAAGAATAATACATTGGAGAATATCTCAAATGTGATGCTTACCCTTTTTTTGAGATAAGAAATCACTTCTGACAAATAACTATAAATTGAAATCAACCCTGGCAAATAACCACAAACTGCATTTCACCGTACGTAAACTTATTTTAGATTTTCCCACTGTCTGTTAAATCAATTGGAGCTGCAATAAAAACGAAGAGCAAATTAAGCTGAAGCTAATGGAGAGTAATTTAGACTCAAAAGGAAAAATGAAAATCTTAGATCTGGGAATGAATATAAAAAATAAAAGTCAATTGTTGCACTATCCGTGTTGCCATTTTAAGCTCTTTCGCTGAAAATAATAGCACAATGGTAATTTAAACACACACTGATATAAGACAGGGAAGAGCTAAAGAACAAGAGAGCCAAAGATTCTGCCTGCATGTCAAAGGAAGGAATTGCTAGGGAGGATCAGAAAACTGTGGAACAGAGGGAAGTCTAACTGGGAAAGATAAAAGGACTACAAAGGCTCTCAGCATAAAGAAGTGACTAGAAAGAGAGGCATCCCATTGAGTGCCTTAAGAGCATTTGGTCTTTGAAGCAATAAATGTGCTGAGGTTTAGGGCTGAGGAGGCAATAAAGACAAAGTCAGAGTGTGTCCAATGTCTGTAAATCAGTGTTAATGCTTTTCCCAACACCTGCTCCTTAAGACCCCAGGCCCAACAAGAGCCACATGCTATCTCCCCTGAAAGCCAATTCAGCAACCACTATGTCCCCTGCACCTTCATGCCAAAATACCCAGCTGAGAAGAATTATCACTGAAGCTTAAATCAAATAGTCCAACCATGACAAAAAACAAACTCTCAATTTTTTCTTTTGTAGAAGAAGAATTTATTTAGATTTCCTTTATGAGAAGACACTTACAGTCAATATAGTGGTAATGATCGGTGCTTCATCCAAATTCCCTGAGAGCCATTCTACATTCTCCTCACACCCTTCCTTGGGCTTTAGTGTGCTTTAGCCTTCAAATCCTGTACACAGAACCATCTTCCACAGGGGTGTTCTTGAGTCCTGCCACAGCTTGGACAGCAGGGGCAGAGAGCCAAAAGGACCTGGAAATTTGCATCCACCTTTCCACATCTCTCCCAACCCCATGACTGGCAGGGCAGTGTGGTAGCCCATCTTCTTGCCTCAGGTGAAGACAGCTCTGAGGTATGGCTTTCTCAGGAATTCTTTTGCAGGAGTTAGCTACACCCTCCCCAGGAGGCATTACCTGAGATTAGCCCTTTGCTTGGCTTCTACCTGGCTCTGTCCTGCCTCCCCACACACTTATCAGTTTCTTCTGGGAACATCTTCCAGTAAATCACTTGCACAGACAATCCTTGTTTCAGACAACCAGTGAAAGACTGTACAGTTTATAGTCTTTAGGGGTCCATCCAAATAATACATGCAAAACATACAAATATAAAAATAAATCCAAGACTTTGTTATAGTGAGCCTTTGATTCTATAGCCAAAGTCCTAAATAAACAATGAGTTAGAGGCACCTCAATTCCCCTATCATATTGTGATGTCTCTAGTGACCTGAGGGTTTTAGGATGATACGTAACAAAATGACATGGGGATATCATTGACTTTGGAACCAAAAAAAGTGAATGTAATACTGGCACAACAGATTACTAGTTGCATACCCTGGCCTTAGATGCTGACTATAAAATGGCAACATTGGCTTCAAAGAGTTTGTAAAAGTAAATAAGTAAATTTCTAAAGGACCTGACACAGTGTCTCAGTCAACATTCCTACTGCCATAATCCAAAACAACTGACCACACAACTTAGAGGAAGGAATATTTATTTGCTCACAGTTTTTGGAGATTCAGGGTTCAATCCATGTGAGGCCAGGTCTGAGGAGCTCAGAGCATGGTGGCAGAAAGCAGGAGTAAAGGCTCTGTTCCTCACATGGTGGAGCCGGAAGCAGAGAGAGAGCAGGGGAAGGAGGAATCATATAGCCCCTAAGGCTATATACCCCTAGAGCCCCCTCCTTAGCAAACAAGCCTCACTTACAACATTGCTACCTTGTTTTCATGAGGGTTAAAGGGACATTCTAAATCCAAACCATTATACTCTGCCATGGCCTCCTAGACCTCATAGACACCTCACAGTGCAAGATTCATTTAGTCCATCTCCAAGAGTTCCATAATCTTAATAGTTTTAGCATTGCTCAAAAATCCAAAGATCAAAGTCTCCTCGGAGACACAAAATAAACTTTTGGCTGTTAGCCCCTGTAAAAACAAAGAGCAAGTTACATATATCCAATATACAATGGCACAGAGTAAACATTTGCATTCCAAAAGGGAGGACTAGGACCATAGAAAGAAATACTGGTACCAAAACAGTATCGAAATCCAGTAGGGCAAGCATTTGATCCTGCAGCTTCACTTGTGACATTCAGGACACATGGCGGTGAGATTCGATTTCCACTGGGCCTTGGCAGTCCCACCACTATAGCCTGGTTGATTGCAATGGGCAGCATACTGGCTCTTCTAGCCTATTTCCATGGCTCACAGCTTGTAACCTTTCCTC
Organism: Glis glis; assembly: GCA_004027185.1. NCBI lineage: Eukaryota > Metazoa > Chordata > Mammalia > Rodentia > Gliridae > Glis > Glis glis. The sequence continues at coordinate 3,069 of PVJS01003602.1, forward strand.
ATGATAGTCCCACATTTCTGGCATCTCTAAATTTCAGAGGTTTCCCTTGTAATCTTAGCTTCGCCCTCACAGCTTCACAAATTGCCCTATTTGGGCCTCCTTGCAGGGATTACAACCCTGACATGAACTTCCTGGCTCCCAAGGCTTTCCTTTGAAATCTGGGGGGAAGACTCCATGACTCCTTTTTTCTAGAAAATCCAGCATATGTGAGCACCAAGATCTACTGCCTGCAGGAAAGGTAGTCACACCCTCTTTAATAATTACCACTAGGCTCTTTTCAATCACAGCCACTGGGCCTGCCTCCACCCAGGCCACCAATGGCCCTGCCTCCATCATGGCTACTGCTGGCCCCTTCTCCATCATGGCCACCATTTCATCCTTCCTTTCATCCATCCTACTTTCTTCCACATTATCATTTCTCTGGGACCCAATTTTACATGTGCTTTCTGGCCATACTGCAAATCTATAAAGTCTCTCTACTTTATTTTCCAGTCCTGAAATTCAGTGTACAATTCACTGAATGCAGACATCAATATCCATAATGTAATTTGGATACTTTGCAGTTTTGAGAGTTCATGGGCCAGCCTAATCAGGCCATTATCTTTAAATTCAGCCTCACACAAAGTTTCAAGACATGGGAAAAATGTCAATAAGTTCCTTGCCAGAATGTAACACGTGTGGCCTCTACACCATTTTCCTATGGAGTCCTCTTTGTCCTCTGAAATCTCCTGAGCACAGTTCCTACCATCTGTCTTTCTAGCCACATTCTGGCTCTGACAACTTCCTCTAACAAACCAGTTCCAAAGATTTACAATCCACATAGTCAGACTTAGAAATAGCAGTGACCCCACTCCTGGTACCAATTTCTGTCTCAGTCAACATTCTCACTGTTGTAATCCAAAATGACTGACCATACAACTAAGAGGGAGGAATACTTATTTGTTCACAGATTTTGGAGATTCAGGGTTCAGTCCATGTGAGACCAGGCCTGTAGAGCTCAGGCATGGTGGCAGGAAGCAGAGAAAGAGAGCACAAGGACTCTGCTCCTCATCATGGAGGCTGGAAGCAGAAAGAGAGCAGGGGAAGGAGGAAACATATAACCCCCAAGGCCACACACCCCAAGGGACCCTTCTGTTATGGTGGAAGTGGCGCTGTGGGCTCTTTCCTTAAATTCAGATCAGAATTTCTGAAAAGGGGAATTAAAACTAACAGGCAGCTCTGTTGCAGCTTAACAAAATTTTATTACAAAGTCAGTAGGAAATAGAAAAGAGAAGAGGAAAAAAGCGGCATGCCTGGAAGACCCACTGGAGAGCCCAAAAGTGGAACTCTGCCCCTCCCTCAGACCCCGGCCCCTTAAATACAGTTTTCACATTAGTATGTTCTTATCAGCATTACTAAGACAACGGACTAGTATCTTATTTCTTAGGCATAACTTATTCCTTAGGCAGGTGGTGCCTTCTAGTCTACTAAGTGCACTTACTAAGTGCAGAGGTCAATAATCTACCTTGTTTTTGCCCCAATTGTATTGGGCTGTATTGGTTGCCTATCAACTATGGACACTTTGATGTAATGCATGGAGTTTGCCTTACTCATACTGAGGCTGGGTCACAAAAGAATAAGAGGGAAACAGAGGCACTGATTATAGCCAGTGTGGCTTTGTATAATCTCTAAGAGCAAGGCATAAGGCCCCTGCTATCTTTACGGTTTTAAAGTGTGCTAGGCAGAGTCACTCTGATCTTAGGGATAAAGGCCTTAACTGCCTCTATGGTGCTCTTAAGTCTCCGTGTGTTTCTAAGGCTAGAGGCTTCAATTGTCTTTACAATCTTAATATGGGTTAATCATTAGAACAAAAGGACAGGAGAATAAGGGAGGGGGAGATCTTGGTATGCAATGGACAGAGCTACTGCCTCTCCCTGCCTGAATGACTGCCTTTTACATTTTACTAGAAATTAATATCAGAGCAATTTTCTAATACCAGCACACCTCCTTAGCAACCAAGCCCCACTTCCAACATTGCTACCTTATTTCCATGAGGGTTAGGGGACATTCTAAATCCAAAACATTACACATAGTAAATACAAATGATTATTTCATTTTGGTTTTTAGAGGGAATGATTTTGTCACAAGGAAAACAAAGCTGATTGAAGGATGTTTCCCTCCTGTGAAAGGCCTTGAGGTAGAGCTCTAATTAATTCTCTCATTAGCCACCAGTCTACATTTGGAAGAGTTACATGGCAAATTTTTTTCTGTTTACCAGTAGTTTTGAAGTTCCTTGAATTATTGAGGCTTGTTCCATTCAAATGTGTTTATTGAGTGGTTATATCCCAGGTACCAGGATATAACCAGAGAAATAAAGGAGACTAAGTCAATGCAAACAAACAAGTAAACAAATAAGTAATTAAAATAATTAGAGATGGGGATAAATAGCATCGAGGAAATAAACATGGAGATGGGATGAAGTAACTGCATAAGAGAGGAAGCAAAATTAGAATGTCAGCAAACGCTTTTCCAAGGGAGGGATATTTGAGCTGAGTTCTGAAGGGTGACAGAATCCAGGGTGGTGACGATCCAGGACAGGACCTTCCAGGCAGAGGGAGAAGCAAGTCTAAGGTGGGAGAGACCTTGGTGAGAGTGGAGCTGAAGTGATCTGAGTTGAGAAGATGATGGTAGCAGACGAAGACAGAGAAATCAGGTGGAATAAGTTCATGCAGTTCCTTGGGTGGGTGTTGAATGACCTCACTCAGTGGAGTACAGACAGAGGAATATTTTGTTTCCCTCTAATCTGTACTACTTTTTTCATCTGCAAATCTGATTTTTAAGATTGGTTTTCTCTCCAGACACTTTGCTGAATTTGTTGATCAGTTCTTTAAGCATTTTGGTTAAGTTTGTTGGGTCTTCTAAGTATAATATCATGTCATCTGCAAATAAAGATAGTTTAATTTCTTGTTTTCCTATTTGCACACCTTTGATTTCCTTCTCTTGCCTTATCGCTCTGGCTAGAGTCTCTAGTACTATATTGAAAAGGAGCGGTGATAGTGGACATCCTTGTCTTCTTCCTGTTTTTAAGGGGAACCCTCGTAGTCTTTCCCCATTCAACATGATGTTGGCTGTGGGCCTATTGTATATTGCCTTTATGGTGTTGATGTATGTTCCTTCTATTCTGATTCTCTGCAGTGTTTTTATGATGAATGGGTGTTGGATTTTGTCAAATGCTTTTTCAGCGTATATTGAAATGATCATGTGATTTTTGTCTTTACTTCTGTTTATGTGGTGGATTACATGGATTGTTTTTCGTATGTTAAACCAGACTTGCATCCCTGGGAGGAACTTGACTTGGTCATGGTGTATGATTTTCTTGATGTGGTTTTGAATGTGCATTGTTTGTTTTGTTTAGAAGTTTTGCATCTAAGTTCATCAATGATATAGGCCTGTAGTTTTCTTTTCTTGAAATGTCTTTATTTGGTTTTGGTATTAATGTAATGTTGGCTTCATAGAATGTATTTGGGAGAGTCCCATTTCTTTCTATTTCATGGAATAGACTGAGTATTGGGATAAGTTCTTCTATAAAGGTTTTATAAAATTCACTTGGGAAACCACCTGGACCTGGGCTTTTCTTTGATAGTAGGCCCTTTATTACTGCTTCAATATCTTTGATTGCTATTGGTCTATTTAAATTTTCTATATCTTCTTGATTCAACTTAGGAAGGTTTGTATGCATCTAGAAATTTGTCAATTTCTTCCAGGTTTTCCATTTTGTTGGAGTATAGTTTTTCAAAGTAGTTTCTGATAATCCTCTGGATTTCCACACTGTGTGGTAATATCACCTTTTTCATCTCTTATTTTAGTAATTTGGGTTGATTCTCTCTTTCTTTTGGTTAAGTTGGCTAGTGGTTAATCTATCTTGTTTATTTTTTCAGGAACCAGCTTTTGGTTTTGTTGATTTTTTTATTTTTTTATTCTCTACTTCATTGATTTCTGCTATGATTTTAATAATTTCCTGTTTTCTACTGGCTTCCTGTTTTTCGAGGCCTTTGAGGTTATTTATTTGAAGTGTCATTAGGTTATTTATTTGGTGGTTTTCTGTTCTTCTTATGTGAGCTATGAATTTTCCTCTTAATATTGCCTTCAGAGTGTCCCAGATTTTGACATGTTGTGTCTCTGTTTTCATTTGTTTCTAGGAATTTCTTAATTTCTCCCCATATTTCTTTGGTGACCCATCCTCATTCAGCAGTGTGGTGTTCAGTCTCCATGTGTTTATGAAGTTTCTCTGGATCTTCTTATAGTTGATTTCTAGTTTCATTCCATTATACTCTGAAAAGAAACAGGGGATTATATCACATTTTTTGAACTTGCTAGTACTCATTTTGTGGCCTAGGATATGGTCTATTTTAGAGAAGGTTCCATGAGCAGCTGAAAAAATGTGAATTCAGCTGTAGTTTGGTGGAATATTCTGTATGTATCTAGTGGGTCCATTTGGTTTATGGTGTTCCTTACATCAGAGGCATCTTTACTGACCTTTTGTCTTGAAGATCGATCTAGTGGTGTGAGAGGGGTGTTGAAGTCTCCTAATATTATTGTGTTGGGATTTATGTGTGACTTAATGTCATGAAGGGTTTCTTTTATAAAAGTAGTTACACCTATGTTTGGGGCATAAATGTTGATTATCATTATATCCTCTTGCTGGATTGTTCCTTTTACCAGCAAGAAATGACCTTCTTTGTCTCTTCTGATAAGTTTAAGTTTGAAGTCTAATTTGTCTGATACCATAGTTGCTACTCCTGCTTGTTTTTGCGTTCCATTAGCATTGATTACCTTGCTCCATCACTTCACCTTTAGTTTGTGCATATCTTTACTTGTAAGGTTTGTTTCTTGCAGGCAGCATATAGATGGATTGTGATTTTTAATCCATTTTGCCACCTTATGTCTTTTGATTGGGGAGTTGAGGCCATTTATATTCAGCATGATTATTGAGAGATGAGTTTTAATTCCTAACATTTTGACTTTTAGTATCTATTTGAGGTAGTGTTTGTTCTTCTTTGCCTAGTTGTTCATTTGATGGAAATCATTGTTTTTCTGGTTCTGGTGTTTCTTTACTATTTTTTCTTTGTAATTAATCTCTGAGTATTTTCTCTAGTGCTGGTTTGGAAGACATAAAGTCTATCAGCTTCTGTTTCTTGTGGAAGTTTTTTATTTCCCTTTCAAATTTGAAAGATATCTTTGCTGGGTAGATAAATCTTGGCTGAAAGTTGTTTCCTTTCAGTTTGGAATATGTCACTCCAGGTCCTCCTGGCTTTCATGACTTGGTTTGAATAGTCTGTAGTGATTCTTACTGGCTTGCCTCTGAATCTTACTTGGTCTTTTACTCTCATTGCCTTTAAGATTCTCTCCTTGGCCTCTACATTAGTCAATTTGATTATTATGTGGCATGGTGAACCTCTTCTCTGATCTTGTCTATTAGGAGTTCTATATGTTTCCTGTACTTGTGTGAACAACCTCTTTTTCTGTGTTTGGAAAATTTTCTAATATTACTTCTCTGAAAAGATCATTAATTCCTTTGGTTTCATCTTCTATTCCCTCTTCTATGCTTATTATTCTTAGGTTTGCTCTTTTAAGATTGTCCGAGAGCTCTTCAATGTCCAATTCATGCTGTCAAATTGTTTTTTCTAATTTATATACTATGTGTTCATTTTTGGAGAGGTCATCTTCTAAGAGTGAGATTCTTTTTTCCATGTGGTCTATTGTTCATAGTTTGTATTGGTGCCTTCATTTCAATTATTGCATCCTTCACTTCCTTCAGAGCTTTTTTGATTTCTGTTCAGGGTGTCAGATTCTTTGTTTATTTGCTCATTTTTTTCAGGCTCTCTCTGAATTCTTTTCAGAAATTCTGTATCATTTCTACTATTAAAGTTCTGAATTGTCCTTCTGGCAATCTTTGCACTTCTGTGTTGGCAGATTCTGTTGTTGTGGAGTTGTGGGAGCTCACTGTTTCTTTGCTATTCTTCCTTCTCATGATTTCAGGTGTCTTAAGTTTATATCTTTGTTGCTTTTGGTAGCTCTCTCTCACTCTGTAGATTCCCAATGTCTAATCTCTCTCCCTTTATAGTATTTTATTCTGGAGGTAGATATTCTCACTTGCTCAGTATAATGTCCATTTGCAGGACCAATTCTTGGTCTCATGCAGTGATTGGGACCCTTTCCTGGTGCCTCTTTCTGCTTTTGCAGGCACCCAGTGCTGCTTGTACCCCCTCACTGCAAGCATGGGTCTCCGCGTTCCCCACTGGGCCTGTCCCTATGTCTGTCTCTGTCTCCACATATGGCGTGTGTCACCAGCATGGGACCCTGGGCTTGTATCTCTCTTTGCCTACAGAAGTGGCAGATGTCCCTTTAACCCAACTCTATGCAAACATGGAACTCCACATTTTCCACAGAGAAGCCTGGGTTGGTCCAATTTTTCCCCAGGTACCATTACTGTGTGTCCTGTGGTAATCCCCAGGAAGCCTACAAGGGCACTGTGACCTGAGGACTATAGGTCTGTCCCCCCTGAACATCACCAGAGACTGTGTTTATTTGCATGTCTACTGTATCTTACAGCAGACCCCACTTCCACCTCCATAGGGGTGATCCACAAAGTCTCAGACCCCATGAGTCTATTGCTTGCCACACAAGTCCCTGTAGCCATGCTTGGTGGTCTCTCCCCTGGGGCAGCTCATTGACTTCTGGTCTTGTTGAGCACTGCTCTTAATATCTAGGGGCGGGGTGGGCTCAGCCGTGCTGCCACAGGTTTCTGGTCAGGCTTTCGGGTATTTGGAGCTCTGTCAAGCATGGAGCAAATTACTGCTAGCTTTTGTTGCTGATGATCTGCAGTTGCTGGATTTATAACAGGTCACTGGCTTCTTTGTTGGTGGCCTGCAGAAGCTGGATTTCAATCTTTGCTCCTAAATGAATTATAGCATATATCCTTTGTCTTCCCCTTAATGACGTTTCAGTCAGAATTTAAAGCTTTACAGTCAATTTCTGGTACAATATAACAAAGTCCAGTAAAATTAAACACAGCCTAAAACCTAACCCTCTGATGTACTTCAGTGCTCTGCTCCTCCCCTAGCTGAGACTGGCTGGCATTTGGAGAGTGACAGTGTCAGTTCTTCCACTTCTGCACCATCCCTCTTCTGTGTCTCTTCTTCCCCTCCATGGTTTACAGTCTTGGAGAAGGTAAGAGGAAATGGGAGACGTGTATCTCACCTCACTGGTGTTGCTGCTTGTCTTCCTCCACTACTGACATGCTCTCTGTGTTCAGGGCTAGCTGTCACCTACGCAAAGTGCATGTGGGTTCTTCAGGAAACCTTGCAAAAAACATTCAGCTCCTTGATGTAGACGATCTACTCAGTATGACCTCCTGAAATCCACCCTGACTTCCTATCCCTCATTGCCACATACAATGGCCTTTGTTTCCAGCAACATGGCCGGTACCTGGTGCCCTTGCACAGTGCCCACCTGGTCCATAGAGGGATCCTCAGCCTACACCTCCTAACCAGTAGAGGTATGACTTCTGGATGCTCAACTTTCTTACCCCTACTCTTGCACTTTCTGTCTGCTGTTTTCAAACAGGCACATGGGGGGATTACTAAGCCCACTGCAGAAGCAAACATGCAGCCTAGAATTTACACATCACTCACACCTTCATCAGATACTCCCAGTCTCTGTGAGTGGACCTCTTTGTGTGTCATCCCTTCGCTTGTCTTAAAGAAAAGTAATCCCCCTCTTTCCTCAAAGGAAAAGAAAGGATGTTCACTAAAATTTGGATACATTTCTATCCCTTCTTCTAATTCATCTCTTAATGACTTAAGGCTGACTACTGATGAACAGTTGGGATCTCTAATATACTATCTACCATCCTAAATTGTGTGTCTTCACCTCTGTTAGAAATAATCCCTGCTAATAAATGCAGACACCTGGGGAGAGGCATGATGAGTTCTTTTCTTTTTCTAATTGAGCTTCTTGTTTTTATTTATAATGGGAGAGAAAATTAGAAAATCTGAATGCCTTCATTTAATGCTGTATAAGGAAAGAAAATAGTAGAGTTGAAAATCCTTTCTTAATTAACCACAGTTCAAATGTACAAGAATATAAGAAAAATAAAATGAAAGAAAAAAGAGGAAGCAGTATTGTCAAATTTTGGGGGTCCAAAAAGCAGGAGAGAGAGGGAGAGTGGGAGAGACATTGGGAAGTCAAAGGACCACATTAAACCTTTATCTCTGACAGTTCGTGATGACAGATGATTAAAAAAATCGTAAATCCATAAATTGGCAAATCCTTCTATGGCTAATGAGCCATGTATCAAGTACTCAGAACATGGAGCAACCCAGCTCTGAGAAACTTGAACCTTCAATGAGTTCTAAAGAGAATAAAAATCAGAAATGGTTTGCATGGCATTCCTAGTCATAGGATATTGGTGCCCAAGTATCCATTCCAGATGTCTATTTAAGAACAGATCTAAGTAGTAAAACACAGTAGTCTAAATTAGACAACCAACCCAGGCACCTTTCCCTGACCCCAAGCCTGCAGGTGCAGCAGATCAGGTAAACACGCAATGCAGCCCTTGTTCTTAAGGGCTCATCCCCACCATGAAATCTTTGATTTCATAAAAGTGAGTGGCGATTAAAGTCTTCTGAAAACACTGGGCTGTGGTTTGCACAAGCTGAAATCACTCTATGTCATGTAGACCTATAAGATAGTCCTGCTCACCAGGAGAGAAATAGATGAAAACTTTCTAAATATAGGGCATAGTATCTCTAACAGAAAACTCCTATGAAAAATAAGCCTCTGAAACCAAAAGAAAAAGAGAGAAATGGAGAAAGGAAAGAAGAAAGAGTAAGAGGAAGGAAGGAAGGAAGGAAGGAAGGAAGGAAGAAAGGAAGGAAGAAAGGAAGGAAGAAAGGAAGGTAGGTAGGTAGGTTTATGAACCTCCTTCCTTGATTTGCTTTAATTTTTTCCAAAAGTCAAAAATTTATATAGATGGAGGAAGCAGGGGAGGGAGGAAGGGGGCAGGATAAAGAATAAAACAGGGCAAAGACAGAATCATAAACATTGGCCAAATTGTATTGAAGATTCTTTAGAGGAAAAATCTGTGGAACTTAAAAGGTCAGTGAACATATAAATTTCTGTTATTGTCATAATATTGAAACAAATTATCAGTAATCTAAACATATATTCTATATTAACCCCTATCTAGAAATGCACATTAACCAGCTTTCCTGGGCTATATAAAGAAAATGGCATGAGTTTCATATTTAATTGCCTAATTCACCATTCTTCCTGTCTTTTGCATATGTTGTTCCCTCTGACTGAAATATTTTCCTTTTGTTTTGAACTAACACTCATCTTTTCAGTAGTGGTTTTAAAAATCACTACTTCTATAACACTTTCTTGAATGCCTGCAGGCTGGTTATGTACCAATTGTCATTTAGTTCCAAATCCACTCTTCTACCAGTAAATTTCAGCACTCATAGAATCTGCCTCATTGCACCCTCTCAGAAATATTGGCAGCAGCCAGATATGCAAAGGTCTGACACCCAACTTTGCAGGTCAAGCCCTCATCCACAATCCCAGGTTATGGGAATCTTTTGTCCCCCCAGCCTCAGGGGTGGCAACTGTTTCCTGTCATTGTTTTATCTGAGTGACCTCATATTATAATACTGATTTGTTAACTCTCTAATACTTATGTATTAAGTTCTCAGTGCTAAATTCATGGTATAAAAATCCCTAATGAAATTTCTTTTTCCTAACCAGACCCAATTGATACAGCAATTGGCACCATGTGTAATATCAGGAAAGAGATCCTCAGAGATAAAGTCCTATGACCAATTTGGTAATGCTATTACTCCTAATGTTGTGCTGACCTCCCTGTCAATTAAAAGTAGGATAATGATCATCTCTGGAGTCATGTTTATTAAATTATCACTTGTAGGAGAGCGAAATGGGGTACCTATAAAGCAAGTGTCTTGGAAAAACACCTGCCCTCTATGGTAGCAGTGGCCACTGCACAACTGTAGGGCAAGATTTATTTTTATTTATTTATGCCTCTTGGAAAGCTTCCAAGAAGAAATAAACAAGCTCAGATTTTTTAACTCAGTTCAAGAAAATGAGAACTTGTATGGCAATCCCAAGAGAATCCTTTATTCCTTAAAGCTATATGATAGATATTGCTTAAAATCATACGCAAAATTTAATTGTGCAGGTTAAAGAATTACAACAGAAGTTGAATTCAGAGACTTGAACAATCTCCTTTGTGAAAGTCAGGGCGCCAACTAGAAAACAGTGGGCCCTGGATCCTTGAAATCATGACATCTGGGTAGACGCAGAAGAAGATGAGAATCTTTGTCCCCATGTCACTCAGGGGGTCTCTTGAGGAGACTTGCTTTCCCTTGCTTCAAGACCCGGTAGTCGCTGGGCGTGGTGGCGCACACTTGTAATCCCAGTACTTTGGGAGGTGGAGACCGGAGGATCTGGGTTCACGGCCAGCCTCAGTTCTCTCTCTCTCTCTCTCTCTCTCTCTCTCTCTCTCTACCTAGTGAAGCCCTCCACAACTTCGCAAGACCTGGTTTCAAAATAAAGTATAAAAAAATAGGGCCGGGGGCAGAGCGCAGAGGTAGAAAGCCCCTGGTTTCAATCCCTGGTACCGCAAAAAAAAAAAAAAGACCCGGTAGTAACTCACCTAAAGCAGATGTTTTGCAAGAGGCATCATGTTAAGGTATCATTAATATGATGCCCTTATTACATCTAATCCAATAACTAAAATCCAGTGTCCAAGAGGATAGTACAATGGGTGACACTTATACTCCAAAAGGATTGCAAAATTTAGATAATATGTTTTGCTAAAAACATGTGTGGGGATGGATGCTAAGACTCTTAGGACAAATTAGATAGACTATAACTTTGAATGGGGCCTAATTTATTGATATGAGAATATTTACTAGAGATTATAATGTAAGATTGAGATGCCAACAATTCCCTGCAATATAGAAGAGGGAAAATCTCCAGTCCTCAGAGAGAGAGGAACATCGACGTGGATTTATCATGTGCCCCTACCTATGTCCCTCCTTTCCATGGATTCTCCGTAAGAAGAACCAAAGGACATTCCTTTCATCAAAGACTTGACAAACATATCAAAGAAAGAAGCTCCAACATCCTTGGGAAACTCAATAGCACCACTGAGGTAGTTCTTCAGTTTCTGTAGGGGTCATGGAATCCCAGAGTGACAGAAACTCAGTGGCACCATTCCATTGCCACAAACAAGGGGGAGCAGTGACTTTAGTAAAAAAGCAAAACAAAGCAGCAATCAGAAATTCTCCACCCCAGGGATCTTTAGTAGCAGCTAATTGATCATGGTGTTCTTAGGAACGAAATAGGCGAGTAGAACATGAAAATATCACTGGGTCTACGTAACAGGAAAACCTCCAAACCCGGGAGCCAGAAACCTGGCTTGAATTTCATGATGGAAAACCACAGCCTCTTTACTAGACCCCTTGACTGAAAGGAATTCAGGTCCCATTGAAGAAAAGGACTACAGTACTGCCCCCTGCAAGAGCTCTGAATGCTCCTTCAAGCCTCCCGAAATGGGCCTCAGGGCATTCGAAAGTCAGGGTGGCTGCACTGGGGGAAAGGAGATGCTTCACACTAATTCTGAATTGACACTGATTACTGTGGGCCAAAATACCATGTGGTCCACCCGTCACAGTGAAGGCTGTCCTAATCAGGTGACTAATGGAGTTTTGTCCCAAGACTATTCCACAGTGGACCCAATGGGTCTATGGAGTAACTCTGTGTTCATTTCCCAGTTCCTTCATTTATACTTGGAATACACTATTTGGTGATCAGCAGAATCCATTGATTCCCTGAGCCATTGAATGAGAGATATTACATGAGACATTACAAGCTAGAAACCCACTTCCACACCTACAGTAATCCTGTATCACTGAGAGAACCACAAAGATCCATGCTGCCTACAAGGACTTGAAAGAAGGAACGTGGGGAATCCCATCATTTGAATCCCAACACCTCCTATTGACTCACTTGTTTGTCCTGTGCAGAAGGTGACAGTTCACCTCTGAGACTATTTACCTTTGTACCAGAATGACTCTTTATGCTGAGTACTCTCAAATTACAAGCTAAGTACTCTCAGGTTATAGCCTTTTTTGATGCACTGGGATCTAGATCCAACCTTTCTCCCAAGTCTTCTGACCTAGGACTAAATCCCTGCCCCTGAACTGTGGCCTTTCTTATGAACTTCATCTCCAAATAGTGCCACTCTCAAGATACCCATTTCTGTGCTTCTCTCAAATTCTCAGCACATCTTGTTGCCTGTTCCCGGAATCTCCTTAATCCCAAGTACTTATCTGCAAATCAAATATCTAAACAACTTAATCAGCCTTCCTTTCATTGCCTGCAGTGGCCTACGCTTCTCCTCCACCTCATCTCCCCACAAACCCCGTGCTACCAGCTCACATATCTCAGTTCCTAGTCAGTCCCAGTCTCCTGTGTCCCTGTCTACCATTGACTTATGCATGTCTGACTGTATCACATGACCAACCCAGAAAAGCCAATTAAAACCCCTCGCTGGGCGTGGTGGTACATGCCTGTAATCCCAGTACTTAGGAAGCTGAGACAGGAGGATTGCAGGTTCGAAGTCAGCCTCAGAAACTTAGTAAGGCTCTCAGCAACTTAGCAAGACTCTATTTCCAATTAAAAAATAGGGCTGGGGATATAGCCCAAAGGTAGAAGGGCCCTGGGTTCCACCCCCAGTAACACACACACAAACACACACACACACACACACACACACACACACAATCCCTGAAACATGAGCACAAATTCCTTCCATCTAAAAAGCATTTTAAACTTTCCAAAGCAGGTTACATATATGTATCATCCCTAAAGAAAAGGGGGACAGTAAACCACCATGTCTCTTCATGCCCTCTTTCTGTTCCCAAAAACCTATTCAACTTAAGGGAACAGTGAAAGCAAGACTGGGCTGCAAAGTCCAGATATGCATTATCTTGAAGGCTTTTCCTCACGCACACTGGGAACGAGGGTGAGTTGGTGTGATCTGTAGGAAGCTACTTTCTTGCAGGGACATCAGGACAGGGGCTCCTTGGGATGCTGGTCAGACCAGCAAACTAAGCAAGCTGATGATGATGTCGTTGCTTCTGCAGCCTGGCATAGAAAACCCGTCTCCTCTCAGTGGGGACTGGTATGGAATTGAGGGCACGGTGGGAAAGATATGCCTCACCCATCCGGCCAGCCGCCACTGGACAAGCCAGCCTGACGGAGAGAAGGTGCTGCTTGGCAAGGCTCCTGGAGGGACAGAGGTGCTACCTGTTCAGCCTGGACCACTGAACTCTGCTTGGACAGTCACTTTCCCAAGAAACCACACGTCTCCCCAGCTGTCTCTGGGAACTTTCTTTGGCTTTCGCACAACCTAACCCACTGCCCTAGCACAACTGGGTTGTGGGTTTGATGGTATTTTATCCCATTTGAGACTCATATCACCATAATAAATAAAGCAGGCACTATTGTCTCAATATCAGAATTAAAAATAGCTAAACCTCAATAAATTTGAGTGATTGATTCTAGGTGATACCCATGACGTAGTCTCACGCCATCTTTACCTCCTCACCTCCCCCATTAGTTTCACAGTTCATTGAAATGAAGCTGCCTCTCCACACACACACACACACACACACACACACACACACACACACACACACAATGGCAGGTGTGGACTTTATACAAAGTGGAAACGATGGTAATAGACTTCTACAGATTAAGATTTATGTAAATTTTGATTCAGGCAGATTTTAATTCAAATTCTATCTTCTCCACTTTCTAGTGTGTTGTGATCTTAGGAAAAAGCCTTTACATCTCTAAGGCTCAATTTCTGCATCAGGAAATGGAATTTTTATAACTGTACCACGTTATAGGGTTACTGTGATGTAATATGCTGAATTAAAGTACATTAATAAACTGCTTCACAAGTATGCAATTATATCAGCTAAATGTAGTGAGTAGCAGTAATATTATTATTATTATTATTATTATTATTATTCATTTGAACAAATGTCCCCCATGTGTCAGGCACTATGCTAGGCGGTAGGGCGGTAACACAACAAGTTTAGACTTACGTGTCATTACCAAGTTATACTTTTCTCACCCCATATATTAAGTCAGATCTCTCTATTATCTGTTACCATCAAGCAGGGGCTTTTATCTATTTTGTTTATTGCTCTTGTCACACATAGTAGGTGATCAACAAACACTGGTTAAATAAATTAACAACATCCATTACTTTTAGTTGGATACAACATAATTTCAGTTAGTTATTGTCACTTGTATTTATTTTTCTTCTACCTTTTCTACTACATTATGAACTCCAAGGGAGACCATAATCTGTCTTTGTCAACTGTGCGCCCACAGGCTCTTAGAACAATGCCTGCTGCATGACAGGTACCAATCAAATATATGTTGCAGCCAGGCATAGTGACACACACTTGTAATCCCAGTATTTGAGAGTCTGAGACAGGAGGATCACAGGTTTGAGGCCAGCCTCATCAACTTAGCAGACCCTGTTTAAAAACAAAAGGGGCTGGGGGTGTAGCTCAGAGGTAGAACACCCCTGGGCTCAATCCAAAAAAGTAAAAATTTTAAAAATTAAATAAAACAAATATCTGTTGTATGAATAAATGAATGGATGAACAGAAAATAAATAAGTATGAAAACAAACATGCTATGAAACACGTGGCCAACAAAAAATTTCAGGAAAAACATCTCAGGGAGTAAGAGGAGAAATAGTGCTCCAGTCTCTTCTTGTGAGAGGAAACAAGAAGGTAGACAAACTCACCTCCTTTCACACAATGCAGGCTTCAGTAGCACCCAATTTTATTCTCTTCCAGTAAGTGCATCATGCTCCTAATTAACTCTACATACTCTGGCAGAGTCCCAAATCTCTTCTTCTATGTCTCAGTCTATCAAAAACTCAACTCATCAGTCAGAACTAAGATCAAATACCATTTCTATTTTGAAATACTTCCAAATTTTTCTATAATTCAGCTGAAATGAATGTCATCTTCATCTGTGTTCTATCATACCTTACATCCCCTGACAACAAGGCATAATGAATATGTAATTAACTACAGGCGTCTGTCCCCCTGCCTAGATTAGAATGTCTTTAGAGACTCATTTAGCTTTATATTTTCCAAAATATAAGCGCAAAATATATTTAATGCTTTTTTTTGTAGTACTGGAGATTGAACCAAGGGATACTTTACCACTGAGCTACACCCCCAACCCTTTTTAATTTTTATTTTGAAAGTCTCGCTAAATTGCCCAGGCTGGCCTCAAACTTGTGATCCTCTACCTCAGCCTCCTGAGTAACTGGAATTATAGGCATGCAACTACCATGACCAGATTTAATGCTTTTTTATCAAATTGAATTGAAAAAAAAATCTAAGAACTTCCACAGCAGGAGCTATAAATTAAAATAGCTTTTATTTGGTCTTCATACCAAACTCATTTCCAAAAGTCATTTTTATCTTTCTGGGTTTTTTTTTTCCAACTGCAGCACACAGTCCCTAACGCCTACTTTATTGACAATATAAGAATCAATAAAGTAATATTGCCTGGAAGTTTTAAGATTGGAGCATAAAAGATACTCTTTTTTGGTTGTTTGTAGGTATTGCACCATTGTCCTCTTTATATCATTAGCTTTACTAGGAGGCCACAAAACAAGTGTTTTTTGTTTTGTTCTTTTGTTTTTTGTTTTGGTTTTGTGTGTGTGTGCTATAGATTGAACCCAGGGGGATTCTACCTCCAAGCTACACCCTCAGCCCTGTTTTATTTTTTATTTTGAAACAGAATCTCGAAGTTGCTGACAGCCTCACTAAGCAGCTGAGGCTGTCCTCGAACCTGCGATCCTCATCTGTATTCTATCAGCCTCCCAATTACTGGGATTACAGGCATGCGCCACCACATCTGGTTCAACAAGTTTTTTAAAAAGTGAAATCATATGTATCTTCCTTGACAACAATAGAATAAAACTAGAAATCAACAAGGGGAACTTTAGAAATTGTACAAATAGATGGGTATTAAACAACTTGATCTTGAATATCCAAGGAGTCAATGAATAAATCAAAACGCAAATTTAAAAATTTCTTCTTTTTTTTTGGTACTGAGGATTGAACCCAGGGGCATTCTACCTCCAAACTATACCCCCAGCCCTATTTTTTATCCTTTATTTTGAAACAGGGTCTCACTAAGTTGCAGAGGGCCTCACTAAGTAGCTGAGGCTGGCCGCGAACCCGGATCCTCCCATCTCAGCCTCCCAAGTACTGGGATTACAAGCATGCGCCACCACGCCTGGCTTAAAAATTTCTTGAAACAAATGAAAATGAAAACTCAACATACCAAACCCATAGAATACAGCAAAAGTAATACTAAGGGGAAATTTCCTAGCAATAATTGCCACCAAAAAAAAAATAGACTAAAAGAAATAGAAAGACTCCAAATATATACATAAAGATGCAAATAAGGGAATTAGGAAAGCAAGAACAACCCAAACTCAAAATTAGCAGAAGGAAAGGAATAACAAAGATTAAGGCAGAAATAAATGAAATAACAACTTAAAAAATACAAAAGATCAATGAAGAGTTGGTTTTTTGAAAAGATGAGCAAAGGCACACACTTGTAATCCCAGTACTTGGGAGGCGAAGACCGGAGGATCCGGGTTCGCGGCCAGCCTCAGCTACTTAGCGAGGCCCTCTGCAACCACGTGAGACCCGGTTTCAAAATAAAGGATAAAAGAATAGGGCCGAGGGTGTAGTCCCCAGTACCGAAAAAAAAAAAAAAGATGAGCAAAGCTGGCAAAACATAACTAGACTAATGAAGAAAAAGAGAAAGACCCAATAAATAGAATCAAAGATGAAAAAGGAGAGATTGCAAGTAAAACCACAGAAACACAAAGGACAGTTAGGGACAATTATGAACAACTATATGCCAACAAAGTGGAAGAAACCGATACATTTCTGGACACATATAAGCTCCCAAAATTGACCATGAGGACATAGAAAACCTGAACAAAAGGACAACTAATGTGATTGAATCAATAGTAAAAAGCATTCCAACGAAGAAAAGCCCAGGACCAAAAGGCTCCATTGCTAAATTTTACCAAACCTTAAAAAACAACTAAGGCAAATTCTTCTCAAACTATTCCAAAGTATTAAAGGGGAGGAAATTATTCCAAACTCATTCTAAGAGGCCAGTGTTACCCTGATACCCAAACCAGATGGGCACAACAAAGAGAAAATTATAAACCAATATCCCTGAAAAGCAGAGATGCAAATTTCTCAACAAAATACTAGAAAATCAAATCCAATCGCACATAAAAATGATTACACACCAGGATCGAGTGGGATGCATCCCAGGGATGCAAGCTGGTTCGACATATGTGCCTCAAAGAAATAGTACATCAACAGAATGAAAGACAAAAACCTTATCATCTCAATAGATGCAGAAAAGCGTTTGATAAAATCCCCACCATTTTGTTGTGATAAAAACCCTCCCTGAAGTAGAGATAGAAAGAATGTACCACAACATGACAAAGTCCATTTATAATAAGCCAACCGCTAACATTATACTGAATGGGGAAAAGCCAAAAGTTTCTTCCTGGACCGAATCGCATTTCACGACTGACCAATGACGTGGAGCATCTTTCCACGTGCTTGTTTGCCATCAGTATATCATCTCTAGTGAGGTGTCTCTTCAAATCTGCTGCCGTTTTATATCATATGTTTGCCCATTTTCTATCATATGTTTTCTTATTATTGAGATTCGAGAGATTTTAACATAATAGCTAATATATACACATATATCTTCCACTGGGCACGTGATTTGTGAATATTTTTCCCAGTCTTGTTTTCCATTCTTTTAACACTCTATTTCAGAAATAAAAGGTGTTTTCGATTTTTACAAAGTCCAATTTGTCTTTTTTAAATAGATCATATTTTCTTTAGTTTTTTTAATTTTTAGTTGATGTATAGTAATTGTACATATTTATGGAGTACATTGTGACATTTCTTTTTAATTATTTATTTTTATACTTTTATTGGTGCATTATAGTCTTACATCATAATGTAGTTCATAGTGATGGTGATATACATGCACACAGCACTTGTTAGCGATCAATTGGCATATCTATCACCTCAGACAATATTTATTTGTGTTGGGTGTATCCAAAATTCTCTCCGCTAGCTATTTTTAAATATTTAATTAATTATTTCAACCACAGTTATCTTACTGTGCTGTAGAACATTAGAAGTTATTCTACCTATCCAACCCCTCTACCATTAACCATCCTCTCTCCATCTTTCCCTCCTATATACTATTCTCTATTCCTCTCACTATTTTATTCTTTACTTCTTTGAGATGAACATTTCAGCTCCTATATATAAGTGAAAACATGTGGTATTTGTCTTTCTGTACCTGACTTCAGTCACTTAACCTAATGTCCTCCAGTTCCATCCATTTTGCTGCAAATGAAAATTTTCATTTTTATAGCTAAATAATATTCCATTGTGAATATATGCCACATTTTATTTATCCATTTACCCATCAGCGGACACTTAGGTTGTTCCCATGTCTTAGCTACTGGGAATAGTGCTTCAATAACTATGTGAGTGACTGTGTCTCTCTGACATACTGATTTCATTTCCTTTGGACATATATATACACCCAGCAGTGAGATTGCTGGATTCTATCTAGACGAAAGGTGTGTTTTTAGTACTAAGAAGAGAATTGCACATGCAAAAATTCATATTAGCTGGGACCAAAACCTGTAATTAATATAATTAACTCTATATAAAATGGAATTTTACATAAGAAACCAGATAAATAATCAACCAAGATAAGAAATATCAGCCAAGGCATGGTGGCACATGCCTGTAATCCCAATACTTGGGAGGCTGAGACAAGAGAATCTCAGGTTTGAGGCCAGCCTCCACAATATAGTGAGACTCTCAGCAACCTAGCAAGACCTTGTTTCCAAATAAGAAATAAAAAGGGCTGGAGATGTAGCGTGAAGGTAGAATGCCTTGTGTTCAATCCCCAGTATCATGAAAGAGAGAGGATAGAGGGAGGAAGGGGGGAGGGAGGGAGGGATGATGGACCAGATGTACTCTTATGTAATATGTTTTTAAAAACAGAAGTCATATAAACAGAAATACAAACATCCAAAGGAAGCTAGAGTTGATTATTTAATACTGAAAATGGAAACTAGTCAGTCATGGAACATTAAACACTACACAAGATTGCAAATGAAAATAAAGATAAAATAGTTACGTAGAACTTATTTAAAACCCAACCACATTCATAGTTGAACTTCACCGTGTCAATAATTTGACTCTTTTAATTTTAGAGATGAGAAAAACTTAAGAAGAATATGAAGAACTGATTGATACAGATATACCTAGTACATGATTCCAGAAATAAAATAATTGAAAATCACTAGCATATCCCGAACCTAGTAGAAAAGAGAGTTATGCATTATTAATATTTTAAGGACATTATGCTTAGATTCCATAGAGAAAGAAAGAGAATTGCTACCAAACAGGATGTAGTCCACAATACTCACTTTCAAAAACAAATGGTTCTCACTATATCCAGAAACTACCCTCAAAATAGAAGACTTAAAGGAGGGATTTGAAAGATATATGAAATGAGGCTCATCGTTTGACTAGGGGAAGATAGGCTAAGTATCTCAGAGAAGCATCCAAACTTATCATTGCCAAATCATCTTTACATAAGAAAATCTGACCTGCTTCCCTAAACAATACTGCTCACCGAATAAATGGTGTATAGAAGCCATGCTCTGAAAATCACATTAGAATAATCTTTAAACAACAGCAGTTTAAACAACAATGCATGATACATTTCTTTTTCTCTCTTCAGAGAAGTTGACTAATTGATATAAGAAAGAAAATCATGAACACCCCCTGCCCCAGACAACATTTTCCTTTACTTTTGGGGACATAGCTAAAGGGGAAGAAAAAATAACTTTTAGTATTTTATCACCACAGGGTATGATAGAATTTTGTTGAATCTTTGGAAAATGAAGTTACTAATGGAATCAAATAGTCCGCCAAGCAATTCTTTCTCAGTATTACTTTTTACATAGTCAATTGTTAATTTTGCTTCCCATAGTGATTGTATCGGTGTTGCACTATACTCAGCCTGTTAGGATGCGTCGGCCAATTATTTTAAGCAAGAACCCTCAAGATGATATAGCACAAACTCCTGTGCACTGACTTACTTGGCACCGCACTGTGTGACAAATGCCAATCATTTAATGGCAACAAACGAGGAGGAAAGTCAGACAAGGACCTAAAGTGGCAAAGGCATTCCATGCTAAATAATAGAGAAGAACTTGCAATTGTTTCTTTGGTTTTGCCGATGAATAAAACTGATGCTAAAGTTCTTGTTCTGAATAATATACTATAGAGCCTTTCATCTGTGGGCTGGGGTAAGGGGAAAGCAGTAAGTTAGCCTCATTCTTACTCTGTAATTAAGAAAAACAATGAACTCTTTTAAATTACTTTTCCTTGACTTCAAAGCCTTCAGTTCTAATTGATGTTTGCTGGAAATTTCCTCAACTATTAACAGACCATATTTATCTCTTTTTTCCTAATCTGACTTCAAATGCTTTATTTCAACTACAAAGCCTGCTACACACACACACACACACACACACACACTCAAAAAACTCAGCCACCTAAAAACATAACTAAACATTCAGAGACTATTTACTAATTAAACAATTTGATTTAAAGGCCATACTTTTCTCTTCTCCCTCCACTTTGCATTTAAAAACTTTGTGACAAAAAGAATCTTCGGGTTGGTAGATTTCTTCTGAGAGAGGCAGATGCCACAACCACATTTTCTCCCTCAGCACTGCCCTATGCTTATTCATATCTGCACTGCAATTTTTTAACTAATATTAAATTATGCCTCCAAACACTCTGAAAGCAGTAGGTTTGTTGGGATGCAGAGATGACCAACGGAGTAGTTTTCAATAGTCAGCAACAGCTAATAATTACCTCCCAGGACCATGGATGGCATGGGTCTACCACCTCCCTGCACTTATGAAATTCATAGAGTAAGAGGGAGATAAAGATATACATATGTGCCTTTAAAAGTATAATTGATAAAAACCAACATGCAGCAATACCCAATTTAGAACTTAGGTTTTATTGCGAGGAGTCTTTTATGTGATTTGGACACAAACATTCCCATAGAAACGACGGGAAATGGTGTTTTAGATGCAAAGAATAGCTCATGGCATTCTTTTCAACACAGAGAAAAGCATTCAAATAATTCATCATTTTATTTGAGCTCCCCTAAGTACAGAAAGAAAGTTTATTATAAGGTTATGGAATATTTTGTGCAATCCCAAGTCATGGGACTATAACTGAATCCTATGAAGAACTGGAGAGCAAGCGTGGCTTCCCCGATTCTACTCCCTAATTATCTCAGTGAATTTGCTGTATTCTTTTCTCCTTCTCTGCAGATAGTCTTTCTGAAGCTCAGTCCTCATGGCAGATGATAGGTGCATCACCCCTCTCAAGTATACACTTATACAGACCCACTGTTCTTAATTCCAATTTCAAATTTCAAATTCTTGGGCAAAAAGTGGATTGTCTGACATGGATCAGGTTTTCATCTCATCATCTGGGAGCGCAGGTCATGAAGTATCAATTTATTCATTTAAAGACATATATCAGTGACCCAGTATACACTAAATACTATCCTAAACCACCGCTAGAGAAGACAATAAATGTTCCAGCTCTCAAGAAACTTGTATTAGAGAAGTGGAGAGCCATTCTATCCCCCTTGTGGGGGATTCCAACATAAGTGCTTAGCTAGGTTCCCATAGGCCAGAGGTTCCCTCCCTCACACATAGGCACCATGCAACCTAGCAACCTAGCTTGAACAGTCTCCTCTCACCCCGTCAAGGAGCACCATCACAGACTAGCAAGATCTCCAGCAGCAAGAGACAAACCAGGCAGACAAAATATCACCACAGAGGCGCTGTCATTGGAATGACAGCCACAAAAGTAAGCCAAGACCTGTGTACTAAACCCAACAGGGACACTGTCTGCCAAAATTAAAACTCAAGATCTCCTAAAATAATAGACAAAATGCCCAAGATACAATAAAAATCATGCATCAAAAAAAGGGAATGAGATCACAGATGTGGACACTGGACAAATAAAGAAAAGCACTGTTGAACTTGGGTTTACATCTGCCTCCTGGAGGTATTAAGCTAAGCAGCAACATGATTTGATTTGTATGTTTTCTTTTTTTTTTTAAACTGGGGACTGAACCTAGGGACATTCTACCTCTGAGCTACACCCCCAGACCTTTTTATTTTTTTTTTTTTTTGAGACAGGGTCTCACTAAGTTCCTGAGGGTCTCACTAAATTGCTGTGTCTGGTTTCAAACCTGTGATCCTCCTGTCTCAGGCTCCCAAGTACTGGGATGACAAGCGTGCACCACCATGCCCGGCTGATTTGTATGTTTCTAAGGAACACTCAAGCTGCGGTGTGGCGTGCAAGCAGTCGTGTGACGAGAGAGGAAACCAGGCAGACCAGCTGCTCTGTAATCTTCTTGATCTCAGAAAGGCCAAGACACACAGATAGTAAAGGAGGGCATGACGGAGGGAAGGGCTGGAAATAGGAGGTGAAAGTAAGAGGAAATTACAGGAGATAGACAGACAAGGGGAAAGGAAATTGAGGATAATTTAAAAAAATGGAGGTAATGTTAGTGAAGGAAAGAAGGGTATGGTACAGAGAAATATCTAAATTCTTCTAAATGTGAAATGTACCTAAATTTAGGTAGACAAGACACTAATATTGACCAGGCAGCCTTGTGTAGCAAGGGGATTCCTGATTAGCACCCAGGAATCCAGGTTTCTCAGCAAGCTACATCCTAGACATGTGAATTCCTTTGGGGTTTTGTTTCCTCACACATAACTGTGTTGTGTGACTTCTACAGAACATTCTATTTTTTATTTGCTTTTATTCTCAATAAAAATGACAGAACTAAAGATCACAGTTTGGTACTAGAAGTCAATCTAGAGCGTCTACATATTTTCTGAAAACTTTTTTGTTTGTTTGTTTTTTGCGGTACCAGGGATTGAACCCAGGGGCGTTCTACCTCCGCGCTACACCCCCGGCCCTATTTTTTTTTATTCTTTATTTTGAAACCGGGTCTCACGAAGTTGCAGAGGGCCTCACTAAGTAGCTGAGGCTGGCGACGAACCCGGATCCTCCGTTCTCTGCCTCCCAAGTACTGGGATTACAAGCGTGCGCCACCACGCCCAGGCTTTCTGAAAACTTTTGAATGAAGTTCACAACAAGAAAAGCTCTGGGTGTCATCAGGAAACATACTGAGCCAAACAGAAAATAAAACTTTATCTTTATTAAAATCTCATAAAGAATTTACACCAGAAGTGCCATATGACTTTCTGGCTAATGAACCTCAAAACAAATATAATGAAGCTGGAGCAGGTCCAAAGACACAAAATTAAAATGCTATGAGAGATCAGTTTGAACACAGAATAAAATAATTAGGGTTCTCTCTTATGAAAAGATCAAGATTGAGGATCCACAGAGATAAATATTCTCAAGAATATGGGTAAAGCCGGGCGTGGTGGCACACGCTTGTCATTCCAGTACTTGGGAGGCTGAGACAGGAGGATCGCAGGTTCGCGGCCAGCCTCAGCTACTTAGTGAGGCCCTCTGCAACTTAGTGAGACCCTGTTTCAAAATAAAAAATAGGGCTGGGGATGGTAGCTCAGAGGTAGAATGCCCCTGGGTTCAATCCCCAGTACTGCAAAAAATAATAATAATAATAATACATGCTTGTAAAAAACAGATAAATTCTTGACCTTTCGATGTCTGCTAAAAGACTTTGTTATGTTAATGTGGAATATATGTTATTATATATCATATATGAAATATATAGTATGTTGTATTCTAATATATATTATTATGTTTAGATATAGAATAGCCCCTTGAAGAGCTCATAAATTGATGTTTGGAGTTGATATAATCCGGTCTTGAGGGTTATAATCCCAGCAGTGGATAAATATATTGTAATGGATTTACCTGGGTGGTACCCAGGAGGCCAGGAGGGTGTGGCTGGAGGTGGGTCCCTGGGGGTGCAGTCTTGGGGATTATATAAATGGTTCCTCCTCCCCCTGCTCTTTCTCTCTTGCTTCTAGCCTCCATGCTGTGAGGAGCACAGCCCATGTGCTCTCCCCCTCTCTCTCCACCTCCTGCCGCCATGCCCTGAGATCCGCAGTCCCCAGTCTCACATGGACTGAGCCTGAAACCATAAGAAAATAAATCTTTTTTTTTGTCTTTTTTTTTTTTTTGCGGTACCGGGGATTGAACGCAGGGGCGTTCTACCTCCGCACTACGCCCCTGGCCCTATTTTTTATACTTTATTTTGAAACTGGGTCTCACGAAGTTGCGGAGGGCCTCGCTAAGGAGAGAGAGAGAGAGAGAGAGAGAGAAAGGGAGAGAGACAGGGAGAGAGGGAGAGAGCTGAGGCTGGCCGCGAATCCGGATCTTCTGGTCTCCACCTCCCAAAGTACTGGGATTACAAGTGTGCGCCACCACGCCCGGCTAAATCTTCTTTCCTCTAAGTTATGTGGTCAATCTTTTAGATTATAGCTGCAAAAATGCTGACCAGAACATATATATATGGTCAACATATATATATATGGTCAACATATATATATATATATATGTTCATATATATATACCTTTACACCTTCATACAGGTATATTCATATATATACATACATATATATACTATTGCATCTTCATTCAAAGAGAGAAACTTCATTCAAAGAGAAACTTGAGAGAGAGAGAAGAGATGTGGAAGCTGTTTTGCCACATGGGTCTGGTGAAATAAGAGGATGGTTCCTTTAGGTTTTGTCTTTGTTTTGTACTGGCTTTAATAAGGGTTCATTTTGTTTCCAAACTTTTTGAGACAGTTAAAAACATTTGTTTCAAATTCTTAATAATAATGACTAAAAGGTCTGCTATTCTTCCGAGCTCCAGTGTCCCCGTCCAACCAGCTAAGGGGGCATCACTCAATAGTTACAGTCAAGTCACCTACTTTATTTCTCTCATAACAATGGCCATTATCAGACGCTCTCCTGTTTGTGTTTGTTTACTTGTCTGTGAACATCTGCCTCCTTCCTCTGGAACATAGATTCCCATAGAGCAAGGCTGGTCTGCTTGTCCACTGATCCACTCTCAGAACATGGCATAGTGCTGGCACTGTGTAGGACACAATTAATATTATGTGTCTTAGTTCTTTCCTCTACCTCCTTTCTCAATTATTTCTAAAAATATACAATTGAAAAATGTATTCATTTTAGGCTACCTGAAAAATTAGATAACATTTAATGAGTTTATCATGGGATTAGAACTCTTATTGCCCAGTTCTGAACCCTGGTTCCTTCTGTTTTTTGCTGTTTAGACTGGATAAGTTACCTAACCTTCCTAGAACTTGGTTACTTCAGCTGAAAATTGTGTCATTTATAATGGCTCTATCACAGGGTGCTTGAGGATCATTCACTTCATCATTTTAATTGAAAGATAAATCATGTTTGAAGTAAGAGAAAATATGAGCTATTCTTTCTCGTCCTGAGTCCGTTCTGAGCAAGGCCAAGTTCACATGGAGCTAAGACGGTGGCTTGGCAAGTGCTGAGCAACTTCAGGGGACAGAAATAGTCACAGCAAGCTTTCAAAACCTTTTTTAACACTCAGGAAATACTTTTTGTATTCATCCACATAATCTAGACGGAATATGTCCAGGAAGAGTCTTCAAACAGGTGGATCTGAAGGAAGAGCTCAGGTGAGGAGTGGGTCAACTGGACCTGAGGGTTTATTCTAAGTGTGAATCATAAAAATGGAAACAATCCAAAAGGAAGAAAGATAGACCAAAGGGCCTTAAAAGGGTAATACCATATCACAATAAAAATAGTAAAACTACAACATATCAGTATATAGCATGTAAACAAGAAATACAGGCAAAGAGATAGTAACAGAAACTTATAAGAAAGCAGTAATGAGTCAGGTGCAGTGGTACAAGCCTGTAATCCCAGTACTTGGGAGGCTGAGACTGGAGGCCAGCCTCAGCAACTTAGCAAGACCCTGTTTCAAAATAAAATAGGACGGGAGGTATAGCTCAGAGGTAGAATGCCCCCGGGTTCAATCCCCAGTACCACCAAAAAAAAAAAGCACTAATGTTTATTAATAATCGAATCTGTAAGACATCAGAGACACTAAGGAAAAACCAGTGGGCTTAGTTGTACCAAATAAAGCCGTAATAAGTTGCAGCATGTCACTTGCCCTCAGGTAAAGAGAGAAATAAAAGGACAAAGAAGAATATTCCCGACCCTTAACTGCCATCCCCATCGCGTGACTTGCTCTTGATGGCGAAAGGCATCAGGTAGTATCTCTGACTTAAAAAAAAATATATGTTCTGGGGATTTCCACAATGTCCCATGGCAGAGACAAAAGAATGCTTTGAACTGGGAAACAAATAACTAGAGCCAATGAGTTTTCTCAGAAGAAAGTATCTAATTTCCTGCAAATATCCCCAGAGTCTACGGAGGACAGCATTGCCTTCTGGAGCCTTATGACGCATCATCACAAATAGCAAACTAACCCCCTTTGGCAGAGCATGGTCTACAGACGCATGTCCGAAGGAGACAGCAGAGTTGAGAAACTTCCAGCAATTCGTGATACCACAGACTCTGGGATTCTCCAAAGGTGATTGTTTAGCTGGGATAAAATTACTTTTCATTAGTTTGTAGCCCACAGGCCACAGTAGAGGGTAAAAAAATAATCCCAAGTGTTATTTGAGTTGCTTCTATTGCACCAGGAAAAATTACATTCATTCCGCCATCAGTGGAGTGACTGGGATTTTAATACGTTTTTAAGAGCAAGGCTATTCTTCAGACCCTGCTGGGGCTGGCTGTTATTAAAATTAGACTACTTTGAACATTTTTGTCAGAGAAGTTGTCTCCACAAATGAGCATGAAGTAGGCAGACACGAAATGTTTTGGGGGAATTCGGCATTTACTTACTATATAAACATTTATGGAACATTTGTCTTTGCAGGGTGTTATGCAACTTATTGGGGAATTAAAGTAAATAAGAAAAAGCCTTTCCTTCATGGAACATCCAGTCCAGTGGGAGAAAAAGAGACAATAAACAAGCAATTAGACTTGATAAGTACTTGCAGGAAGTTAGCGCCAGGTTTTTGTTCGTCTGACCTTTGCACAGAGGCCCAAAGGCTCCATCTCAGTTCCACGCCACTGAGCACACAAGGCCCGGGCAACTCAGCAACTCAAATGAGACTTATTAGCACCAGAAAAAATAACTCAAATGTATCTCCTACTGATACTGGCCCAAGAGAAATAACTCTAATGTATCTCCTACTGATACTGGCCCATCAGCACTGAATATGAAATATAATACATTAGAACAGTAGTAGAAATTGCTAATACATGACTCTTACTAGGGCCCATTTTCAAGTATTAACAGAAGAAAGGGTCAGCCAATGGCAAACAGGAGTACTGCACAGGAGGGAGGACCCTAGAGGGGTGGCATCAGCCTCTTCTTCCATCACCCTCTCAGTCCCCCTTCACCCAATGCCAAAAATTTCTACAGGTGTAATAGAAAACCAAAGGGAAATCTTCATTTAAAAGGAGAATTTTTACATGCTATGGCTCAACTTTCTCCCTGACGCAGCTATTGCGAACATCACAAACTGGATTGGGGTCAACAGAAGTAAGTTGTGCTGTGATGGTATTGCCTTTATTTTTCTTGTTTAGTTATTAATTATGGCCTTCTGTTTCATATAGTATTTGAGTTCTGCAGACATGTCTGACAATTCAGCGTGACAGATTATAAAGACAGAGTGTGAGGTAAGAAAAGAAATGTCTAAGCCGGGTGTGGTGGCGCACGCTTGTAATACCAGTACTTTGGGAGGTGGAGACCAGAGGATCCAGGTTCGTGGCCAGCCTCAGCTCTCTCTCTCTGTCTCTCTCTCCCTGTCTCTCTCTCTCTCTCTCTCTCTCTCTCTCTCTCTCTCTGCCTAGTGAGGCCCTCCGCAACTTCGTGAGACACGGTTTCAAAATAAAGTATAAAAAATAGGGCCAGGGGCATAGCGCGGAGGTAGAACGCCCCTGCATTCAATCCCCGGTACCACAAAAAAAAAAAAGAAAAGAAATGTCTAGGCCTAGGTCTACAGGCATTTCTGATAAGGTTAATGGTGAATATTGTTTTCAGAATCCTTTTGCTGCCCTAGTTCAATAAGAGTTACAGCCCCCCCCCATAGAACAATTGCAATCTATTTATTGATGAGTCACATGGGCTGGGAATCCAGGTAGCCATTTCATTGCAGGTGGTCTGGGGAGGAGAGCATCCAACTGCAATGAGTCTCCAGCAAAGGGGAAAAACACACACTGAACCACAACTGACAGCCATTTAACAAATAAAGATGCTCATCACTTTAAATGACAATTGGAATCCCAAAACACACACACAAAAAAGCTTTCAATTAAAAGGCTCGGGAAGCAAGTTTTCTGGTAATAAAATTTACTTTATAGAAAAGTTGCACAGCTGGTGAGAATATATTGAGACTAGCATAGGGATAGGGCTGGGGTTGTAGCTCAGTGGTAGAGGGCTTGCCTAGCATGCCTGAGGCCATCCCAAGCACACACTGCAGAAAAAGAAAAAAGTCACACTAGCATATAACATCCCAGCAAGTGGTGAGGGCAAGATAAGCAGGAGAAGTTGAAGGGGTTCCCCTCTCAAACAGTAGAAGCCAGCTACATGTTGATGACATGACACACAATACCAAAGAGGTTTTGTGTAACAAATTAAAAACAACTGCTTCTCTGGCCAGTTTGAGTCGACATATTTCACCAATAAATTCATGATGTAGCATTTGTAAAATTTATAAATGATGGTTATATATCCTGGGGGTAATGAAAATATTCTGGAATTAGACCGTAGTGATGGTTGTACAATCTTGTCGCTATACTAAAAGTCACTGAATTGTATGTGAATTTTAAATTATGCAAATTTTACCTCCTTGGAAACAAAAGTTGCCCAAACATGACTGAAAAGCCCTCCTCCCTTCCTCATTCTGTACCCTCATACCACTCTTTTTCTCTATTCTTGTCTTTACCAAGACAAGAATAGTTATAGATAGCTATAACTAGATTTTAATGTGCTCAAGAACAATTATCTCTAAGATCAAAAAATGATTTTTGGCCAAGTATAAACCAGGAATATTAGTGAGTTTTTATTTTTGCCTGGGAGGCTTTGTAATTCTACCCTGTAATAGAGTTGTTGAACTTTCAGGTAACGAGAATTTAGCCCAACCCAACTTAAGCCCTTTCAGAAGCAAGAGGTTATACAATGTGCTTTTCTAACCAAGGTCAACCCTTTGGCCAGAAAGAGTAACCAGATTGACTTAGTTTACAAAGAATCACTGTGATGACTAATTTTATGGGTCGAATTGATACTGGTTTGTTTAAAGCAGCACAATTCACAATAGCCAAAATATGAAACCAACCTCGGTACCCATCAACAGATGAATGGATTATGAAACTGTGGTAGATACACACAATGGAATTTTACTCAGCCATAAAGAAAAAGAAATTTATGTCATTTGCAGGAAAATGGATGGACCTAGAGAATAAATATTATGTCAAGGGAGGGTCGTATCTTTTCTCTCATATGTGGAAATTAGAGAGAAAATAGGAAACAAAAGAGACTTCAGATAAATGACGAGAGAGACGAGTGAAACAGTGGAAAGAGATTAAGGGAGGGAACAGGAGGCTTGAGAAAGGAAACAGTTCAAATAATGCTATGTCGATATATGAAGGTATCATTACCAATCACACTAAGGTGTACAGGGAGAGTGGGGGGAGGGGGGTGGGACCCACAGGGAATCACACCAGGCGCTGTGTGCCTGCAAGTTTGTATCACTCTGAAGCTCGCTGGCATATATAATTACAATGCACCAATAAAAGTATAGTTTAAAATTGATACTGACTTGATACAGTATGTGTCAACTTGACTGGGCCATGGAGTGCCCAGCCGCTTGGTTAAATATTATTCTTTTTTTTTTACATGTTTTTATTGGTGCATTGTAGTCTCACATCACAATGAGTATCAGTTTGGTGTTGACATTCATGCACACAGCTCTTGGTGTCCCTCCCCCCCAAATGTAGCACTGAGAATGATGTTGGTATAATCTCATATGTACACATTGTTTATGATAGTGATTCCATAGAGTCACTTCTTTCTTGCCCTTCCCCCTCCCTTGTACCCCTTCCCTTGCACCACTGAGGGTTCTCTGTTGTCATTGGAGTCCCTTTTGTGTCCCCACTACTCCCTAGGTTGTGCATATTAATGAAAACATATGACCCTTCTCTTTTTGTGATTGGCTAATCTCACTTAACATAATGTTCTCCAGGTCCTTCCATTTTCTTGCAAATGCTGTTATTTTGTTCTTCTTTATTGCTGAGTAGAATTCCATTGTGTGTATTTCCCATAATTTTGTAATCCACTCATCTGTTGATGGACACCTAGGTTCTTTCCATAATTTGGCCACTGTGAATTGTGCTGCTATGAACATGGGTATGCATATATTACTGTAGTTTTCTAGTTTCAGTCCCTTTGGTATGATACCCAGGAGTGGTATAGCCAGATCATATGGTGGGTCCATTCCCAGTTTTCTGAGGAATCTCCACACTGATCTCCATAGTGGTTGAACTAGTTTGCAATCCCACCAACAGTGTAGAAGAGTCCCAGTTTCCCTACATCCTCACCAACATTTGTTGTTGTTTGACTTCTTAATGATTGTTATTCTAATTGGGGTCAGATGAAATCTTAGAGTAGTTTTGATTTGCATCTCCCTGATTGCTAATGATGTTGAACATTTTTTAATGTATCTATTGGCCATTTGGTTAAATATTATTCTAAATGTTTCTGAATTTGGGGAGATGAGACTACTATTTAAATTAATATACCTAATAAAGCAGATAACCCTCCCAAATGTGGGTGGCTTCATTCATTCCACTGAAAGCCTGAATAGAATGAAGGTTTGAGTAAGAAAGAATTTTCTCTGCCTGCCTATCTTTCGAGTGGGACATGAGTCTTCTCTTGCCTTTGGACTCAGGCTGCAACTCACACTACGGGCACTCCTGGTTCTCCGGCTTTCAGACTCAAACTAGAACTATAACATTGGCTCTCCTGGAGAGACGGGAGATCTTGCTGACTGGAGATCTTGGGGCCTCTCAGCCTCCATAATTCCATGAGATATTACATATAAAATCTCACCCAGGGAGAATGAACTGGTCTCCAGTGTGATAGGTGTAGATTAATCGTCTGTTTGATGGCTGTGGAGTGCAGAGAGTGCATAAAGGGCCGCCTCCTCCTCTAGGTGTATCTGAATTTAGAGAGAGCCCCCAAACTTCTACATCATAGTCCCTTAAGCCATTGGCCTATCCTGAGCATGCGTGCATCTCAGCTTATTCCTGGGGGAATCCACATAAATGGAACATAACACTTGCATACTAATGGATCCCAAGGGATGTTCCACTGGGGACCAAAAACACAGGAACAAGGGGTAAAAGCAAGTTTTTCTTGGAGACAGTTCATCTGTTTTCCCCCACACTCCTTCATCCTTCACCTCTAAGAAGGCTTTCACCCACCTCCAAAGTTAAACACAAAATCCTAACGTGTCTGCTCTGCCCAAAATAGGCCAACATGTCCAGTGTTTTTCAAACAAATTTCAATTAAAAAAAAAAAGGAGAGAGCCGGGCGTGGTGGCGCATGCTTGTAATCCCAGTACTTTGGGAGGCGGAGACCGGAGGATCCAGGTTCGCGGCCAGCCTCAGCTCTCTCTCTCTCTCTCTCTCTCTCCCTGTCTCTCTCTCTCTCTCTACTTAGGCCCTCCGCAACTTCGTGAGACCCGGTTTCAAAATAAAGTATAAAAAAATAGGGCCGGGGGTGTAGCGCGGAGGTAGAACGCCCCTGTGTTCAATCCCCGGTACCGCAAAAAAAAAAAAAAAAAGGAGAGAGGGTCTAGCATAAAATATGAGATTAGAGACTATCTCAGGGAGGGTGGCATATAGGCAGGAACAGAGATCTCAACATCATCTGCGAAGGGGAAAGTAAAGCAGCTTGTCAGGTAATGTGGCTTTCTCGCTTCCAATATCCCCCTCTCACTTACCAGTCTGCCTCTCTGAATTCTTTTTTTTTTTTTTTTTTTGCGCTGCTAGGGATGGAACCCAGGGGCATTCTACCTCCGAGCTACACCCCCAGCCCTATTTTTTATTCTTTTATTTTGAAACAGGGTCTCACTAAGTTGTGGAGGGCCTCACTAAGTAGCTGAGGTTGGCCGCAAACCTGCGATCCTCCTGTCTCAGCCTCCCACGGACTAGGATTACAAGCGTGAGCCACCATGCCCGACTTGCTTCTCTGAATTCTGACATCTGCTTTTTCACACCAGTAAGCCTGAAATTTTCCTTTTTTTTTTTTCTTAAACAGTCCTGCTAAGATGCTGAGGGTCTTACTATATCCTGAGGCCAGCCTCAAATCTGTGATCCTCCTGATTCAGCCTCCCAAGCACTGGAATTACAGGCTTAGGCCACACACTCAGTTAAGACTAAGGTTTTCTTGCACCAGAGTTGGCCTTCAGGAGGACACTGAGGCACAAAAGGCACAAACTTGCTGTTCTTACTCTATGCAGTACCAGTCTTCCAAGAATATATTTGTCTCAATTTCTGTCTTTGGGCACTTTCCAGTGCCTTCAACTAGCTGTCTTTAATACTATTATCCAGTTTTGTTTCATGCAAAAGGAATCTCCCCAATGTTTCAAGGTACCATTACTGGAAGTCCCATTTATTTTTAAGTTTGGAATTCATTTTGGGGAATTCAGCTATTAAGTAAGTTTCTTAATTTTTTTATAATGACCACAGTGTTACACAGTTATCTTCATAATAAGACAGCAAAAGGCAGCAAAGAGGGGGTGAGAGGGAGACACTTCAGTAACTTCCTCAAAAAGAGAGACTGAAATATTTCTATACAACAAAGTCCTTCACATTAAAAAAAAATGTAACCATGTCAAAGTATTCTGAGCAGATACAGGACTAACTAGCAAGGCACCCAAATTTTTGTCAACCTCTCTGTGCCACCGTAGCATCTGCTCATTTTTAAAATAGCAACTTCTCCTTCTCTCATTAGGCAATGTAATTCTTGAGCGGAACCGGAGTGTCTAAAGGGCATTTCTCAATCACTCTAGGAACTACATTCGCCTTTTGAAAAAGTCTCTCAAAAGGTTCTATCCAAGACGCCCCACTAAGGTAGCCGGCTCCCCATCTCAGCTCAGTGGATAATGATAGAGGACTGGTTCTCACAGCATTTTAGCTGATAAAAATCCAATGTTAAAAACAAGAGAAGAGAAAAACAAGAGAAGTGAGCCCTGCATTCAGACTGCCTGAATTCAAAATCAGTAGCCTCTCATTTCAGCTGACGGACCTGCTACAAATCACCAAGACTCCTCGGGTCTCAGCTACTCCATTTATGGAATGATGCTGAGGCTCAGATTAAATTATCTATCTAAGGCACTTAGGACATTGTCTCGTGGCACAAAATAATTGCTCGATAAGCATTAGCTATAATTATTAAGGAAAGGAAGAATAAAGAAAAGGTTACCAGTACCCATCTCTCTTTCAGCAAAGCAGATCTGAAAAAATTGGAAAGAAAGCTCAGTGACAGGGACAGGAGAGAGAGGGCACCTGGTTCACTTATATAATTGCCTCAGTCCCTCACTGCCACCTATTTCTGTTGGATCTCTTCTGCTCTGATCTCCAAGAACACTCACAATAATTTCACAGTCTCACTGGGATTCAGCATCTAGTTTGGGAAACAATGACCCAGAAAATAAAATCAAAGACAGTAGCTTCAGTATCAGAAACATTTCCTGGAGTCTGAAGTTTTACTTTTTGCCAAAGTTATCTTTCTCATACTGACTCTGACAAAACCCAGGCTACATTCGTCTTTTCTCAGGGCATTTCATAGATCCTTTCTCGTTATGCTAAAACACTATAATGTCACTGTATCCATAGGCTACTGCACCAGGACTGAAGATTTTATAAAAGTGGTATGTCAATGTTTTAAGGATATGTTCAGAGATATAATTAAGAATTTTTAACAAGCTAAATGTTTTATAGCTAAAACTTCACACACATAGAAAGGAAAATTAAGCGCCCCAGTAAAAAAAAAATGGCATATTACATTTTTTAAAGTAATTTACATTGACAGGGCCATATCTCCAGCCCTTGATATGATATGTACATCAATCCAAAGAAAGAATATTTCATAAAGTAAGTTTTGAATATTTCTCTCTCTTCCTATCTCTCTCTCTCTCTCTCTCTCTCTCTCTCTCTCTCTCTCATTTCACCACTACTCTAATTCCTAGAGATTTTGCAGAATGTGAACCAATCCTGAGACAAAAGATATTTTTAGGACACTGAGCACCTTATAATAAAATTGTTAAATTAACTCTAATTTCTCAGAAGCTCATAAATGCTCATAAACATATAAAGACCCACCTTTCAGTTGAGTATTACCCAAGTCATCCAAAACAGCAAAACCATTAGAAAACATAAACATTAATATCAAGGGACAAACATTGCATTTGAACAATAAAAGAGGATATTACCTTTTACAATGTTGCTGTATCTTATTACAAAAAGTTCTAAGTTCTTATTACAAAACTTCAAAGTTCCACTAAAGTAATTCCCTCTATCTATGTCATAAACCTTAAAGATTTTCAAATAAAATCAGACAGAGAAATCACATAAAGCTATGGACATTTCAAATTCATTGTTTAACATTTATATTATGTACACTCTGTGCCAAGCCAACTGGGGCCTCTGTGTAGGTGCTTAATATTTTTTTTAACTCCTCTGAAGGAAAATATGTCTAGGTGGTGAACATCCTATAGAGAAAATCAAATTTCATCATGAGTTAATTCTCAACTCCGGGGCAGAGAATTTCCCAGAAAGTACCCATCGTCATGGAGTCAGGTGTGGTGGTGCACACCTATAATCCCAGTACTTGGGAGGCTGAGACAGGAGGATCACA
>PVJS01003602.1:38465-74530 GCA_004027185.1 Glis glis
GCACAAACACACACACACACACACACACACACAGCTCTTTGGATACAGTTTAGCCCCTCCCTCCAAACAGTAGTCTACAGCCTTTTATGGCTTTAGAGGAGGAAATTAACCATTTACTAAAACCTAAAATGTGCATATGGATTAATTTAATTTATTTGAGACAATAGCTACCTTTATTGCCCAGGATTATCTCAAACTGCTAGGTGCAAATGGTCCTCCCACCTCAGCCTCCTGAGTAGCTGGGAATACAGGCACACGCTACTCTGCCCAGCCAAAATGCATTGAAATTAAAGTAAAGCTTCTCATTAAAAGTTGTAGAATGGCATGGGTTTTGTTTCATAGCCATGGAATGCTCGAATTTCCTATAAAGAAAATTCATGCTGGGCGTGGTGGCGCACGCTTGTAATCCTAGTACTCTGGGAGGCAGAGACCAGAGGATCCGGGTTCACGGCCAGCCTCAGCTCGCTCTCCCTCTCTCTCTCTCTCTCTCTCTCTCTCTCGCTCTCTCTCTCTCTCTCTCTCTCTCTCCTTAGCGAGGCCCTCCGCAACTTCGTGAGACCCGGTTTCAAAATAAAGTATAAAAAAAATAGGGCCGGGGGCGTAGCACAGAGGTAGAACGCCCCTGCGTTCAATCCCCAGTGCCGCAAAAAAAAAAAGAAAATTCACAGTTTCCCTTCACCTTAATGAAAATTCACCAAGGAGCATATATCCTTGAGAAACTAGAAACCTGCATTCTATAGTTGTCCTTCGCCCTGATACGCACAGTCAAGGTCTGTCCACATCCAGGAGACATTGCTGCTTCCAGTCCCTTGAGGGCAGGGGTGGGGTCTGCCTTGCCACCAATGTGGTCACCACTGTACGCACAGAGCACATCATAGCGTCATTTCACGAGTGAGACAGCAAAATGCCCATTAAAATCCTCAAAGTTAGCCAGGCGTGGTGGCGCACGCTTGTAATCCCAGTACTTTGGGAGGCGGAGACCGGAGGATCCGGGTTCGCGGCCAGCCTCAGCTCTCTCTCTCTCTCTCTCTCTCTCTCCCTCTCTCTCTCCCTGTCTGTCTGTCTCTCTCTCTCTCTACTTAGTGAGGCCCTCCGCAACTTCGTGAGACCCAGTTTCAAAATAAAGTGTAAAAAAAATATAGGGCTGGGGGTGTAGCACAGAGGTAGAATGCCCCTGGGTTCAATCCCCAATACTGCAAAAAAAATAAATAAAATCCTCAAAGTTCCCAGTACTTGGGAGGAGGCTTGTAGGTTTGAGTCCCACCTCAGCAACTTAGTGAGACACTGTTTTAAAATAAAAAATTAAAAGAGTGGGAGTGTAGCTCAGAGGTAGAATGCCCCTGGGTTCAATCCCCAGTGCCAAAAAAAAAAAATCCTCAAATTTCAAAGTTCAACAGTTTTTGTTTGACCTATAATTCTAGTATGGAGCCTTCAATATCCCCAGCTTATAAAAGAAAAAAACACACTGACAGACATGGTTACGTACTTGAGGAAAAGCTCTGCCCGCAAGCCCCAAGGCTGGTGTCGGGGGCAGATCCTTATTGTGGCGGTTCTTTTTCCTTCAACAAATTCCTAGACCTTCATGTTCCAGTCCATCACAGGCAGCTATGGGATGCAGATCTCCCTCTGACTTGACCTGTCTGCTCTTTGCAAAAATCAGCTTCCATTCTCTGTGTCCTGCAAATACACTTGCAAACAAAAGACCCCAAAATAACCACAAAAAAATCTTGAGAAATGAAGAACAAATTTGGCGTCTCATGCTCCATATTTGGAGGTAATTTGTTCCTGATCTCAAAACGCATTATAAAGCTTCAGTAAACAAAACAGAGTGGTACTGGCATCAAGGCCACTCAGTGGGTAAAGCACAGTCTCTTGAACAAATAATCTTGGGAAAACTGGATATCCACATGCAAAAGAATGAAGGTGGATCTAATTTTTTTATTTTTTTTCCGGTATCAGGGATTGAACCCAGGGGTGTTCTACCTCCGTGCTACACCCCCGGCCCTATTTTTTTATACTTTATTTTGAAACCAGGTCTCACGAAGTTGCGGAGGGCCTCACTAGGTAGAGAGAGAGAGAGACAGGGAGAAAGAGAGAGAGAGAGAGAGCTGAGGCTGGCCGCGAACCCGGATCCTCCGGTCTCTGCCTCCCAAACTACTGGGATTACAAGCGTGCGCCACCACTCCCAGCTTGGATCTAATTTTATATCATACAAAAATTAACCCCAAATGAATTAAAGACCTAACACTCTCTTCAATTCTGCAAAAAATATATGTTTATATATATATTTGGGTATATATATTTATATATTTATTTATATATAATACTTATATATTTTATATATATATATTTGGGTATATATATGTGGGTATATATATTTGGGTATATATATATTTGGATATTTGGGTATATATATATATCTGGGTATATATATATATATAACTTCTGCAAATATACATATAACTTCATGACATCAACAATGATTTCTTGGATATGACAGCAATAGTTCAGGAAACAAAGGCAAAAATAGACAAATGGAATATATCAAACTTAAAAACCTCTGTCCATCAAATAATACAACAAGAGAGTGAAAGGCCACCTACAGAATGAGAAAACATATCTGCAAATCATATAGCTGTAAGAGGTTACATCTAGAATAGATGAAGAAGTCCTATACCTCAACAACAAGACAAATCAAATGCAATTTTTAAAAAATGGGTCAAGGCCTTGAAAATATAGTTCTCTAAAGCAGTGATAGAAATGTTTTGACATCATTAGTCATTAGAAAATGAAAATGAAAACCACATGAAATATTGCCATCACCCACTAGAAAGGCTACTATGAAAAAACAGGAAATGGTAAGTATTGGTGAGACCATGAAGATTATTTGAAGCTTGGACACCATTGGTTAGAATATAAATTAATGCACTATAGAAAAGAGTGTGGTGGTGCCTCAAAAAATTAAAAGTAGAATAATTTGATCCATAAATCCTGTTTCTGGATATGTATCCAAAAGAATTGAAAGAAGTATCTTGGAAAGATATCTGTACTCCTGTGGTTCATTGCAACATTATTCACAATAGCCAAGAAATGAAGCAAAGTGTGGTGTATACATAATTTGGAGTATTATTCAGCATTGAATAAGAAATCTTGTCACATGCTACAACATGTGACCCTAACCTTGAGGGTATAATGGTAAGTGAAATAATCCTATCAGAAAAAGACAAATCTTGTATGATCCTGCTTAGATGACGTGCCTAACGTAGTCAAGTTCACAAAAACTGAAAGGACAACGATGGTTTTCAGGGACCGTGGGGAGAAGGAAATAGAAAATTGTTGTTTAATGGGGATCCAGGACCCATTTCTCCAGTCCTACTTCGCTTCAGTCTCCTGGGCTTGTTGAGGAGACATGAGGATAGTACTCAGTCAGAGGATGGTGGGAATGGGGCTGCTGGAGAACAGAGGGGCTGGGATGTGACAGAAGACACACAGGGGAAATCGCCTTTCACTGGGACACAAAGTTGGGGAAATGTCTTCCATCTTTTCCCAATATGGAGAATCACACACCAAAGCAGAAACTCCATGTTTACCATAAAATACAATTTGCCAAAGTTTATTACTCAGTAATGATGTTTTCAATCATTATGATGATTTTGTTATTTAGACTTTTTTTAAAACTTGCATGGATACCCTTGTCATTCAATATTAGTATTAGTCTTAATTCGCTGTTAATGATTGTTTTATTTTAACTACAGAGATTTTTTTGGCTCTACAATAAATTAGAAATTGAAAATGGCTCAGAAAATGCTTTTAAGAGTTCAGGAATAAAGTTTAGGTGTTTTTTTTCTACTAATTCTGTTAGCCAGAATTTAATCACAAAGCTAAAAAATAACTCTTACAAAACTCTTTATTCTTATTCTCAGTACAGATGGTGAACAATGAATCTCTCCCAAAAGTATGGCCCCTGTAGAACCTTGTAAAGAATAGTTACCATTGTGAAACATAGAGCCAAGGGTAAAAAATCAATGTTGGGAGAGCAATATTAATGATGTAGTTGTCTAAAAAAAAAAAACATAGGGATACACTTGCCATGTATACAAAGCATTATATTCAAGGCCATATCTAAGATACAGTGCTGAGCTGTTACAGAGCCTGGTTACTCAACATCATGCCTACTGTTCACTCTTTATAGGTAGGATGGACAGATATTATCAAACTGAAAAGATGTTACTAAATCTCATAGTGGCTTATTCAAGGATATTTTCTTTCAAGCAAACGATGTTATGTTCTCATCCTTTATACCATAGTATATCTGCTATCATACATCAAAATTGGTGTCACTCCACAGGGTTATGGGGGGAAAACCTTTAGAATTTAGTATTCATTTTTTAATAAAATATCAAAAATTAGAACCATTGCTAAATTTTTTCCATTTATTCTGACTAGTTAAAAAATCCATGCATGCCACTCCTGGAATTCAGGTTTCTCAAAAAAAAAATCTGAGAACAAGTTTTAATGATTTATAACAATTGTCAGATGAAGAAAGTAATGCTGAAAGGCTTTAAAATAGCTTGATTTCCTCTTCTAGTGAAAAATATATTAATTCTTATTATTTTGGACTATGAATATAATTACCCTCCAATCTTTCTTCTCTTGGATAAGATAGTTATAAATACTCAAAGAATTGCTATAGTGAAAAGCAGCTTTTGTTCACCCCTTAACTAAAATATACATTAATAGAGCTTGCTTCTCTGTTAAAGAAACATTCAAATTGACACTTACAGGCCAATTTTGAGAATTCAAAGCAAAGCTGCTAAAAACATAGTCGAGGTTTCTCCTCCAAATTTTCCATTTTTACTGTCATTCAGGTCTACAGATTGCTATACCAACAAAACTAGAAGGGGATAAAAATCTCATTTTATATCTGTAACTATTGTGTCCATGATGGTCTTGGTTGTCTTTTCTGAAATTACCACCTTTCTTTGGCTCAAACCCTCACCGGCCACCTCAGAAACACTCTTTTATCTAAAATAGTTCATGCCACAGTAGCTCACAATTAGCTTGTCAACACGCATCTTGAATCATATTGATTTTCCTGTGCATACTCATGATCATATTCTCTTGAGGATCCCAGAAATTGTAAAAGTCTCTGAGTCACTTTCTTTGGCATGAGACGACCCATGAAGTGGTGCCTTTTGTAAACAGTCTCTCCAAAGGGACTTCACAGAGCTATTTTCCTAACATTGCACTCCTCTGGTGTGATCTGTGTGGTTTTTGTTATATTAATTCTATGGTTCAACTACTTTCTGCTAGGACTGTGAGATCCTTGTCCTTGCCTCACCAGGAGATGTTGTGTGCATATATAAATATATCACTTTGAACCTCACTATGATGCATAATGTTATTGTACTAATAAAATTATAAAAAAAGAAAGAAAAAAAGAGTCCTGCAACCCTCTCGGGCATTCTGGGTGTTGCTAGGAAGGAATCAGGCAGGTCTTTGTTGAATCATACAGTGTCAAATCTTGCTACAGAATATGTCACAGCTTCTATCCCCAGCTACTAACTAGCTCATATTTCTTTGTAGGACTGAATCTCTCCATACCTCAGGCACACAGAATTGATTCCAAGGTTCATAAAATCCTCCAAACTGGCTCTCTCTTCTCTGGGGGTTACTTTACCCCCTACAGAAATAGAATCACTAAAAAATAAAATTGCTGCAATAAAAACTCAGTGGACAAGTTCAACAACAGACAGGAGGGGACAAAGAAAAGAGTCAGTGAACTGTAAGATAGAACTCATTCTGAACAACTGAGGGAAAATAGACTGAAAAACTTAAGGGGCTTGTGGGACTATAACAAAAGATCTACATTATTATGATCAGAATCCTAAAAGGAGAAGAAAAAAAGAGCAGGGCTGGAAAGTGCTCAAAAAAATCATCACCAAAAAATCCCCAAATACAGTAAATTGATATAAGTCTACAGATTCCAGAAAATGAGTGAACTTCAGTCAGGATAAACCCTAAAGAATTCCTCACTAAGACTCATCAGTCAAACTTTTGAGAAATTAAAAGAAAAAGAAAGGAAAATTTGGTACTGGGGATTAAACCCAGATTCTACCTCTGAGCTACACCCCAGCCCTATTTTATCTTTTATTTTGAAACAGGGTCTCACTAAATTGTTGAGGCTGGCGTGGAACCTGCACTCCTCCTGTTCCAGCCTCCTAAGTACTAGGATTACAAGCATGAGCCCCACGCCCAGCTTCAAAAGAAAAAAAAAACTTAAACAAGAGAGAAATGACAGCTGTACTAGTCAGCTTTCTGTCACTATGACTAACTACCTGAGATAACGTAGAAGGAGCAAAGATGTACTTTGGTTCATGGTTTCAGAGGTTTCGGTCAATGGTGGGTTGGCTCCAGTTTTTTAGACCTGTGGTGAGGCACAAGGTCATGGCAGGGAGTGTGTGGTCATGAGAGATGCTCAACTCATAGCAACAAAAGCAAAGACAGAGAGAAAAGGACCAGGGTCCGGATACCCTTCAAAGGCACCGCCCCTGGTATTCTAACTTCCTCCCACCAGGGCTCACCTCTTAAAGGTTCCAACACTGTTCAACAGCACCACAGGCTGGAAACCAAGTCTTTAGCATATGGACCTTTGTGGAAAATTTAGGATTCAAACCATAAAAAACATCTTACCTGAACAGAAAAATAATCCAAATGACAGTAGATTTCTCATCAGAAACTATGGAGGCCAGAAGGAAATGGCACGACATTTTTCAAATGACAAAAGAAAAGAACTGTCAACCCAGAATACTATATCCATCAAAAATATATTTCAAAACTGGTTGAGGTAGGGCATACCTGTAAACCCAGTGGTTGGGAGGCTGAGACAGGAAGATTACAGCTTCAAAGCCAGTGCATGGTAACTTAGCAAGACCCTGTTTCAAAATAAAAAATAAGTTAGTACTGGGGGTGTAGTTCAGAGATAGAATGCCCCTGGGTTTAATCCCCAGTTATACACACAAATATACGTGTGTGTGTGTGTGTGTGTTCATGTGTGTGTATTTTTCAAGAATAAAGGAGAAATCAAGACATTCTCAGATGAATAAAAACTAAAAGAATTAGTTACCAGAATACCTAGTCTAAAACTAAAGAAAAGCTAAAGAAAGCTCTATAAACAGGAAATTTAAAAAGGAATCTTGCAATGTCAGAAAAGAGGAAAGAACAAAGCAAGCAAAAATATGAATAATACAATCAACTTTCTTCTTTCAAGTCTTAAATTATGTTTGATGGGTGACATAAAAACTATATGGCTGTCTAATGTAGTTCTAAATGTAGGTAGAAGAAATATATAATACAAATATTAACACTGAAGGGTAAAGAAACTTGAAGGTAATAATGTTTCTAATCTTCACTTATACTACTAAAATGAAGAAACCTGTGATAGTCCTGAGTTTCTGGGATTAGGACATGGATATCTTTGGAAGGCCCTTATTCTCCTACCACCAAACAGAATCTACTAAATACCAAGGAATATATCAAACAAAAGATGTACAATATTTTTATGGAACAAAATATTGTTAGAGGTCATAGGAGGAGAGTATACCATGTTCAAGTATGGGAAACTCAGTATTGTATAGATGTTACATTTTCTCAAATAATCTGTTTTTTTATTATTTTTAATGAAATTTGGTAAACCCTAAAATCCATCTCAAGTACAAAAGGTAATGAACACCCAGGGTAATTCTGAAGTAAAATAAGGTCATAGATTTGTCTTAGAAAATATAAAAAGTTAATTAAGTTGAAGTAATTATGATACTGTGATATGGATATACTGATAGACAATCAGAGGATCCTATAAAATAACTAACTTGTATGAAAACTTAAAATAAACCGTGGGTGGTATGCCTCAATAAATCAGGGGAGAAAGGATACTATTCAATAATATATATGTATTAAATTTTTAATAGATCCCTACCACATATGCACAAAAAAATTAATAAAATTTAGAAGTTTAAAGAACCAAATGTTAAAAAACTACTATCTCTTGATGATTCTGATTCTACTTATATGAAGTCCAAGAACAGGCAAAATTCGCCAGGCGTGGTGGTACACACCTGAAATCCTAGTACTTGGGAGGCTGAGACAGGAGGATCCCAGGTTTGAGGCCAGTATGTGGTAACTTAGTGAGGCCCTGGTTCAAAATAAAAATTAAAATAAGGCTGGGGGTGTAGCTCAGAGGTAGAATGCCCTGTATTCAATTCCCAGTACTTAAAAAAAGGCAAAATTTATTTATGGTGATAGAAATTAGAAATTAGTTGGAAATTCAGAGAAACTAATGTGAAAAGAACATAAAATAACTTTCTATAGTTATGGAAATTTTTTATCTTTATTTGGATGGGGGTTGCACAAGTATAGAAAATTCTCAAAAATCATTGAACTATACACTTAAGATCTTTGCATCTTGTTATACATAAATTATAAAGATTAAAAATCCAAAAATC
The DNA here is from genome assembly GCA_004027185.1 of Glis glis. Classification (NCBI taxonomy): domain Eukaryota; kingdom Metazoa; phylum Chordata; class Mammalia; order Rodentia; family Gliridae; genus Glis; species Glis glis. The sequence continues at coordinate 46,967 of PVJS01003602.1, forward strand.
ATTAGATAAAAATATAAAAAGCCAAAGCACATGTTTAGGATTTTTACAACACTAATATTAAAGGGGTGTGTGTGTGTGTGTGTGTGTGTGTGTGTGTATGTGTGCGCGCGTGTGCACGCAAGCATGGAAACGCAGTTTCTGGAAGGACACATACAATTCTCTATTACCTAAGTGGATGCTGATAGAAAAAAAAGATATATTGCAAGGAGGAGAATTACTTCTCACTATGTTACTTTTGTTTTGTTTAAATATTTTACCATGTTTAAGACGGCAGATGCTATCGACCTGAGGCTGTATTTCATAGCAATAGATAACATCTCTGGTAGTGAAAAAAAAGAAGTTTGAGTTTTTAAAGAAGCTTCTTTTAGATTTATTATAACTGTGAGTAGCAGTAAGTAATTTAGAGACACTCATCAGTGAAACCAAAGAGTTTGTAAAACCGTATTAAACAAACCTTACATGCTATCTGCCAAGAAGCTGGTGAAAGATGAAGGGAAAATACCAACTAAGTGTTCAGTGAAGTTATTGACTACACTTCAGATTTACATCCATGAAAGACGGGAGAGAAAAGCTGTCACTCATGTAAAGGAAACAAATCAACGAATATTATTTTTCATGTACTTTGTACTTAGCTACTCTTGACTAAACAAGAAATTACTTCCTGAAGTTTCCAGTTGTAGCATTCTGAAAACTTAATTTATTTTATTAGTGCCAAACAGCCCTAGAAGATATGACAGTAGGTCAAACGGATCTATAATGAAGCTTCACATTTCAGAAATTATGATTATCCGGAATTACGTGGCTCAATCAAATAGCAAATATATGAGAGGGGAAATGTGAAATTGCATCAAGTTCAAAGATTATTTAGACATAGGCAGGAAATCATTTCTATTTCTTATAAGTCAAAAGAATATAAAATCCAACCCAGTGATAACCCCTACCCATTTTCTGTCATGTGATTTATTGTTTTGTTTTTGCGGTACCAGGGATTGAACCCAGGAGCGTTCTACCTCCGCGCTACACCCCCGGCCCTATTTTTTATACTTTATTTTAAAACCGGGTCTCACAAAGTTGCAGAGGGCCTCACTAAGTAGCTGAGGCTGGCCGCGAACCCGGATCCTCCGGTCTCCGCCTCCCAAGTACTGGGATTACAAGTGTGCGCCACCACGCCCGGCTGTCATGTGATTTAAATTCCACGTACAGGAGCTGAGAGATCAACTCCTGAGGAGTCCTTTCTCCATTGTGGCAGCTGAAGTTGCCAAAAAGAAGCTCAAGCAAGTCTGGACTCAAATCTCTGTTTGCCACACAAACTCAGATGAGAAGAGCTATCCAATATCTTGAGGTGAAATCATTGCTTCCTTGCGGAACAGGTTTCGTGAGCCATTGAGAATATCAAAATTAGGAATGGAAGAAATATTAAGATAGTCAATGGGGATTCTCAATGCCTCTCTCATGTTTCTGCACAGCTTGCTAGCAGAGGCCTGTGCTAAACTAGGTTTTCAAAGATGTTTGTAAAACAGCCTGATTCTAAAAGTAACAAAGCAAAGGGCAGGAAGACTCACTAATATAAAAAAAAAACCAAGACTCCCTGTGCTCAGGGTTCCTCCCTGTAATGCAACCCACTATGTGCGAACGTGATACCCGGCCCTCTGCATCATACTGGGAATTCCAGTTCGTGGAATGAGTGGTAAAAGCAGTCAATCTGGGGTCCCAGTGAAAAGATATCCAAATACCTACTAACCAAATCATGCTAAACAAATAATTGCTAAAGATAATATTTATAAGCCTTCATCCGTGGTAGCTCATGTAACTTGACAACCTCGACTTAACATATATAATAGCAACACAGCCATTTATATTCCTTGGAAAGCATTAGTAAACACATACACCACCAAATAAGGAACCTGAGGCCAATTTACTTTTGATTGTCTTAACACAAATGACTCCTAGAAATATTAAAGATCATTTAGCTCTGAAATATATGTTATCAATCAAAGAAATCTCAGTAGCAATATGGCTGATAGATGAGGGAGGAAATAAGGAAAATACTAACCTTATCTGTTAGTAGTTGGGTTTTTTCCTGAGTATGAGATGTGTGATTTTTTTTTGCAATTATGTAGCAATTAAGGCCTTGTTCCCTGTGAAGGAATTTCAGTTAGCAAATGGGCAAAACTGGAAAAAGGGTGGATGCTAAGATGAAGCTGAGTCCTACAGATACTTAATTCTGATTTGGATGGATGAATGGAGGGTGTAGAGGGAATGTCTAAATTCTAACCTGCTGGGTTAACCTCTATGGTTACCATGATTGCCTATCGCAAATGTGGAATCCATTGTAACTTGCTTCCCCCATCTATAAATCCTCATGTATTTCTATGGATTTTCTTAAACTACTTGCACATCAATTAGAGTCGGCTTTCTGTTTTCCTGTCTGTAATAGGGAAAGCATATTGTTTACCTGTAGAGTCACATAAATACTTCTGGCCACAAAATTTGTGAAGGATTTTCCCCCAATGATCAATTGTCTGACACCAGCTAAGGGCTTTACAATTCAATTTCAACTCTGACACTGTGTACTGTAGTTAGTAACAGATTCCACAGGTTGAAAGGCTCAGTCTCAGAAGACTGCCACCCCCAATCTCAGACACCAATTGCAAATTCAGGTTGTTACCTGTGCCACTGACCAACCAGCCAAAACCAGAGGTCCCAAAACCCCCTTCTTTTTTGATAATTTGCTAGAATGGATGGTAGAAGTCAGGAGACGATTTACTTACTAGAATACTGGTCTATTATAAAAGGATACGATTCAGAAGCATCCAGATGAAAAAGATGTATAGAGCAAGGTATGAGGAAGGGTGCAGAACTTGCACGTCCTCTCCAGGGGTACCACCTTCCCAGCACCCCAACGTGCTCACCAGTACAGAAGCTCTCTGCCCCATAGTTTGTGGATTCTTACAGAGACTCCATCACATAGACATTAATTAAATCATTAGCCATTGGTGATTAACTCAACTCCCAGTCCCCAGAGCATATGGGGAGGGGTTGAAAGTTCTAACCCTCTAACTACTTGGTGTTCCCCTGAAAACCATCCCCATCCTAATGCTGTCTAGGAGACCCCAGCCATCACCCACCTTATTAGTACACAATGATGCATCACTTTGAAGATTTCTAGGGTTTTAGGAGGTCTGTTCCAGAAAACATGGGCAGAGACCAAATAGGGATTTCTTATCACGTGACACTAATTTCTTTTTTTTTTTTTTTTTTTTTTGCGGTACCGGGGATTGAACCCAGGGGCGTTCACCCTGGCCCTATTTTTTATACTTTATTTTGAAACCGGGTCTCACAAAGTTGCGGAGGGCCTCACTAAGTAGCTGAGGCTGGCTGCGAACCCGGATCCTCTGGTCTACTCCTCCCAAGTACTGGGATTACAAGCGTGCGCTACCACGCCCGGCTTGACACTAATTTCTTAAGCACGCCTTTTGGCTGAAGACCTCCTGAAGCATATTTTCTGTACTCTATGAACTTTCATATTATAAGTTTTAGTAAGTAGTGATATAGAAAAGTGGAGTTTGGGGATATATATATCCCACAACTCCACTTTTCTGCTTGGATGAAGGCTTTCAAACAAGAAGCTGTGTCACTGGGTGTATTGATTTATCAGGAGAGATGATACTGTATTGATTGTTGATAGACTAGAGGTCATGAAAACCTTTGTTTGCATCTTTTCACAGTGCTAGATAATTCATACTAGCAGCCTCGTCTCTAAGTTGTTTTATCAGCTAACCTCTTGTAAGACTATACTTCTATGAGTTAAGAAAAAATACTTCTCACCAGAAATTCTTCCCTGAAAATGAAATCATTGCTACAGTCAAAAGCCAAAAATCAAACTTCACTAAACGATTGTGTCATGAAATGATAAGGGCAAATCATTTACCTTGTGATATTTATGAACACAAATTTCAAGAAACTCTGGTGATATATGTTCTTTGGCCCTTTTCTGTGGCCTGAGGCTCTTGACTTCCAACTGCCATGTACCCTTTTTGACAATTAGAAAAACTGAACTTTCCATCTCTAAAGAGCCTCATCGATTCAAGAAATATCCTTTTGTTGTCTCACCCTTTCATAATCCCTGTGCTTAGGAGAAAGTCTCGTCTCCAGTCCCAAGTCTCTCCAGATTCATTACCACCATCTCTTTCACTTTCCCGCCGCGTGGAGAGCTCAATGAATCTCTGGTCAGGTGGCTTTTCATGGCTGTCACTGCAGCCTCAGTTGTTATTAAATCCATCCCCAGTGGCTTTGGCTTTTACCCACAATAAGGGAACGTCTCTTCTATTGTCATCCTGTGAGAGTTGCTTCTAAAAAAAGAAAAAGCAATAGGTTGATTTCATAAACTCATTCTCTTACACGATGAGGCCAAAGGTCCTCCAGGATGCATTCTCCTTCCTAAGATCCAACAGAAACATCAAGTATTTGTTTTGCTCAACCTAGCAACATCGGACACAGCCTCCGCTTCCTGACATGAGATCGCTAGGGAATTTAAAGTGCACCTGGAAACTCTGCTGGCATCCGCTCTCTGGAAGGACAGCAGAGCACGGCTTAGGTCACCAGGAGTCCAGTCAGCTGTCCAGTTAACAGGATTCTCACCCAGCACAGGCCGTAAATTGACTCCCTAGGTTTTATTTTGTGAAAATTTCATAGCTAGTTGATAAAAAAAAAAAGCAAGTACAATAGCCCCAGCATCCTGGTTATTCAGGCAAGGAGAGTCTAGTCTGTTTATATTTTCGTTAACTTGAAATTACATAGGAAATTTTTTTTTTTTTTGCAGTACCGGGGATTGAACCCAGGGGCATTTTTCCTCCCACTACACCCCCAGCCCTATTTTTTATTCTTTATTTTGAAACAGGGTCTCACTAAGTTGTGGAGGGCCTCACTAGGTAGCTGAGGCTGGCTGCGAACCTGCGATCCTCCTGTCTCAGCCTCCCAAGTACTGGGATTACATGCGTGCGCCACCATGCCTGGCAGGAAATTATTTTATATCCTAACTCCTGAGTAGCAATCTTTTCCAAATGTGTCTAGTGATGTTCCAATTGCTTTTCTTCAGAAGTCTATCCTTTTATTTTTATGGTGTTTACATTTTGAAACATCCTGGTTCCAAGCACTATAGAAAAGGAAGTTACCAGTTTTCTCTTATTCACTATTTATGGAGCCTGCCTCTGTTCTTTGTTTTTCTTTTATTTTTGTGGGTGTGTATGTGTGTAGTATTGGGGTTTGAACCGGGGGAGGGGGTGTCTACCAAGAAGCTATACCCCCGCCCTATTTTATTTTTTTATTTTGAAATAGGGTCTCACTAAATTACTGCACATTGGCCTTGAACCTGCGATCCTCCTGTCTCACCCTCCTGAGTACTTGGATTCCAGATGTATGCCACCACACCCAGCTGAGCCTGCCTCTTTCTGGTCAAGGACCTGATATGAATAGGATAGAACCTTTGTTCAAGCATCACCTCTCAGCCCAAAGGGAAGACGAGTGGCAAACAAATAGTCACCTCTGCAGAATAATGAAGTAGAAGAAGCATAAACAAATGCAGCACAATAAAAATAGGAGAATTACTAACTCTTGCACAGAGAAGGAAGAGAGAGGTAGGGTCTTTTTTAAATGATATTTATGCTAGGTTTTTAAAGAATGCACAGAAATTTGCTGTGTAGTCCCATGCAGAAGAGGAACCTTCCATCCCCTCTTATCATGTGGCAGAAGGGATACAAAGGGGTAGCCAGCCCACAGGCAAGAGGACATGAAAAAGCAAAGTGTGCTTCTTTAAACGCAAGTGGTTCCATATTTCAAGATTAAAGGGTACAAGGAGAAATATGTCAGGATATATTTCATAGCTGACAAAAATACCATTGACAAGAAATTGAATCTAGCAAGCAGAGGCCATATTGTATAAAACTATACATGGACCTTCATGCTCCTGGCTCTTGGCTCACTCCTTAGCATTGCAAAAAACAAACAACAATGACATAGAGTATGCTAAGAAATAGCAACAAATAAAAATGCCAAATTAAAGTGCCTTATGTCTGTGTCTTCTATTCTCTGTTCTTTTTTCTCTCTCTCCCCCACAAGCACATTAAATATCCTACCACATTCTCAGTGTTGCCCTCGAATCAGAAATACAACTAAAACTTAGCAGGAGTTGGACAGAGGAGTGAGAAAAAATTAAACGCCTCCTCTAGGAATGCACTGAAATACATATCACTTTTGAAGTATCGGCATTACTCTGCCTTCAAACAAGGCAACACCCAGTGTGGCATCTGTGTCCCTACATCTCTCACTAGGGAATGTAAGGCAACACAAAAGTTTTCAAAAGAAAAGGCAAAGAGGGCACCGGTAAAAGGGAAGTTTGTGATCTCAGTACTTGGGAGGCTGAGACAAGAGGATCGCAGGTTTGCGGCCAGCCTCAGCTACTTAGTGAGGCCCTCCGCAACTTCGTGAGACCCTGTTTCAAAATAAAGAATTAAAAATAGGGCTGGGGGTGTAGCCTGGAGGTAGAATGTCCCTGGGTTCAATCCCCAGTACCGCAAAAAAAGGGAAGTTTTGTGGGGTTATTGTTGTTGTTGTTCAACAAGGAGGAGAGATGAAGGGATGCTTCAATGCCATTTTCAACTCTTGCGACTTCACATTTCTGACAAAAAGATGAGGAAGTAGTTTGTAGAGAGCCTGGATGAGTTATTTTTTCCTACGCTTCCCTTCTTCACTAGATAAAGAAAAATCAAGGCATGATGAGAGAGAGGGTCCAGTATTTGGTAGAAGCACTGTTCTCATAAAGAAAAAAAATCATAGCTCTGCAGCCCTTCATCGCAGTGGCTGTGGCAAGCTCATAAGCCAGAACATGACTGGGTTTTTAAGCCTGGAGGGGAAGCACTTACAAGTATGTTACCTTACGTGGCAAAAGGGACTTTGCAAGCATGATTAAGTTGCGATGCAGAGATTGTTCTGGATTATCTGGGAGGAGCCAGAGAATCGAAAGTGCCTTATAAGAGAGAGGTAGAGGTCAGAGGGAGAGAGGAGTTGTGACAAGGGATGCAGAGGTTGGAGTGGTGCACTTTGTGACAGAGGAAAGGGCCAAGAGCCAATGTATGCAGGTGGCCTAAAAGGATGGAAAAGTCAAGGAAACAGGCTCTTCCCCTACAGTTTCCAGAAAGCAATGTAACCCTGCTGACACCTTGATTTTAGTCTATAACACTTGCATGGAGACCGTATGATAACAAATCTGTGTTGTGAGCCAGTAAAGTGTGTGGTGATTTGTTATAGCAGCAATAAGAAGCCAATACACCTCCTTTTATCTTATCCAGCTATTAACAAAAGCCTTAAGTGTAAGATTCCCCTGTGCCTGGGGCTGGTAAAAAACAGAACCAGAATATACCCAGCACAGAGTAAGCAGAATGGCTCTAATTGGAAATGGCTTGCAATTTTCTAGGAACCATCAGAAACTAGGATGGCAGGAGTCCGGCACAGTGGTACACGCCTGTAATCACAATCTTTGGGAGGCTGAGACAGGAGGATCGCAGGTTTCAGGCAGTAACTTAGTGAGACCCTGTTTCAAAATAAAAAATAAAATAGGGCCAGGGATGTACCTCAGAGATAGAGTGATCCTGGATTCAATACCCAGCACCACAAAGAAAAAAAGAACTTGGGGTGGCAGGAGCAATAGTGAGCTAAGGGCAGAGTGGCTCAAGATGAGGTAGAGAGGTGGGTGGGGTGGTGCATGTGAGGTCATGCAGACCATGGTAAAAAGATTAGATTTCTTAGTTCAGTGGGGAAAACTATCAAAGTATGTTTTGAGCAATGAGCAACATGTTATGGCCTACATTTATAAGACATCACTTTGCGTGGTGGAGATAGATTATAGAGTAGAGAATAAAAGTCTGAAGTCATACAAAGCGTGTGTATTAGTCGAAGCAAGATGTGGTGGTGGCTTGGACTCAAGTAGTAAGGATGGAGGGAGAGAAGTGAGAATAAATTTTGGAGATGGAACCTGGAGGACCTGATGGGATGTGGGTTATAAGGGAACGAGAGAAGTTAAGGATGCTCCCTATATTTTTGGTATGAGCAGGTGGGAGATTGGTTAAACCATTTACTCAGATTGGAAAGACTTGGGAAGGAGAGTTTAGAGGAAGGATGAAATAAAGATTTCTATTATTATTTCTATTATTATGGACAAGTTAAACATTAAGAAGCTCGTGAGAAATTTAAGTGGAGATACAAAATAGGGGAGCCGGGCGTGGTGGCGCACGCTTGTAATCCCAGTACTTTGGGAGGCGGAGACCGGAGGATCCAGGTTCGCGGCCAGCCTCAGCTCTCTCGCTCTCTCTCTCTCTCTCTCTCTCTCCCCCTGTCTCTCTCTCTCTCTCTCTCTCTCTCTCTCTCTCTACTTAGTGAGGCCCTCCACAACTTCATGAGACCCGGTTTCAAAATAAAGTATAAAAAATAGGGCCGGGGGCGTAGCGCAGAGGTAGAACGCCCCTGGGTTCAATCCCCGGTACCGCAAAAAAAAAAAAAATAGGGAGTTGAACATAAAAGTGCGGATGTGCAGAACTGCAATTCAGAGAAACAGACAAGTGCTATCTTCTTTTCTGATCTTTTTCAAGTCATTTCAATAAAATGACTTTCACTAATTAGAAACTGCATTCATTGCTGCTTTGAATACAATTTATCTATCTAAATTTCTAGGAAATTTTAAACTTCTTAATACCACGAAAAATGTTTTATTCATATTTGAAATTTTCACAATGATTTTCATAAAGAAGAAACACATTTCTTTGAATTCATCTAAATATAAATTAAATAATATTTTTAGGAGGGATAGAGAGAAAACCAATTTAAAATTTCTAATAATATCAGAATAGGCATCGCTGGTCATTTTATTGCAATATATCTTTCTACCTTCTTTATAGGCCTTCTCAAAAAAAGAGAATTCAAAGCAGTGTGATTCTCACCCAATGGCTTACGGTAAATTAACACCAAATTCATCCATCCGGAAGTTTTAATTTTTTTCTTTCCTTGAGCTAGACTAGACTTCTGATAATAAGAAACTGTGTATAAAACTCTGAGCTCTCCTTCCAAATGTCTGTGTAATCCAAAAAGCAAATTGATTTGTCTGTGTGTAGCATCTGCTGATTTTGCAATGTTATCAGAGGTGGTGGACTATCAGCTAGCCTCCTTTTTAGAAACAACAGAGGTCAGCAATTCTTCAGGTCTGGATTCTGAGCCAAGACCTTACTTGTCCTTTTAAATACAAGAAGATGAGAAGGTGTAACATAATCGTCTTCATTGAGATTCATCCCACTTAAATGTGGGGCTTACTTAAATGTGGAGAAATACAGAAGGGCGTTTCCTTGTTGTTGCTGTCTCAACTGCAGTTACAGAGCAAAAATTCTAAGATTTTGAAGTAAAAGAACAATTGATATTCTCAATGACACAGCACCATGCCAGAAAATAGATTTCTATAACCTATTCATGAAATAGCTTGAAACAACGTTTCTCCGAATGCTCTATTCAATTGAGAAATTTTTTTCTAAACAAAGAAAGGAAAACAGCTGCTAGAGCGAATATTTTTTCTTTTACTAAGGTGAAAATTAAAAACTAAGGAAGAAAGCAGTCGTTCTAGCAGTTTTGCCCACTGAGTTCTAATCCAAATGCCATAGTTTTAAGTCGGCTTCTTAATCTATCAACTCATCTTTTAGAGCAAACAGAATATTTTCTCAATAGAAGTCAAGCAACAAGATTAGTAGATTTTCTACCATACTGTGGTTTCTCCTGGAAGAAGAAAGAAAAACTGCTCCAGCCCATTTGATTAACTTGTCCATTGTTGTTTTTATAAAAGGATTATCCCTCTTCTACAATTGAAAGGCTAAATGACACAGAAAAAAATATATTTTAATTATATCAGCAAATGTTAAGCATTGCATACTGATCAAGTATGTTAATAAATGTTTCGTGAAAAAAAAAACTGTATTTTTTGTTTGTTTTTTGTTTTTGTGGTACCGGGGATTGAACCCAGGGGCATTCTACCTCCGCGCTACGCCCCCGGCCCTATTTTTTATACTTTATTTTGAAACCGGGTCTCACAAAGTTGCAGAGGGCCTTACTAAGGAGAGAGAGAGAGAGACAGAGAGAGACAGAGAGAGAGACAGAAAGAGAGAGACAGGGAGAGAGAGAGCGCGAGAGAGCTGAGGCTGGCCGCGAACTGGGATCCTCCGGTCTCCGCCTCCCAAAGTACTGGGATTACAAGCGTGCGCCACCACGCCTGGCAAAAAAACAGTATTTTTAAATGATGGCAAGGTTTTACTGACAAACTCAGGTATTGCCAGGGACATACATTAAAAGCGACACTTAAGAAAACACCTCCAGCTTATGTTTCTGAAAGGATGAAAGATAATGAAAAGGCATTAAGTGTACTTTTTTATTTGCATTGTCTTAATTCTCTGAAAGATAATAGCAAGATGCTGGCACGAGATGCAATTGGAGACCTAGCCTAGGCTACGGGTTAGAGACAATGTCTTGTAGGAAGAACATTTAGCCACTGGTTCTCAAAGTGTGGTCCCCATATGAAAGTTTGGAAATCACTAATTTACACCAAAACTTGAAGGGCATATAGGAGTTGGCAGGAAAAGAGAAGGTAGAGAACCAAGATAGAAGGTGTGGTAACATGCCCTAAATGTAATTTTTTAGCCTCATTTTCTACCCTAAAATTAAACTACCCGCCCTTACCGCCCCAAGCACAAAGCCAGTTCCCCAAGGATGAAACCAGTTCCTGCCCTTATCTCCCCTAGGACAACACCCAAGAAACCAGTTCCTGCCCTTACCACCCAAGGACAAAGCCCACCAAAGTGACCCCTGCCTGGGTGCTCAGCCCACGCCCCTAGACCGACCCCCTTGCTTCTAAACAAAGAAAAATTTACTATGATTGGTCGATTTAGAGCATACCCCGCGAACTCTGCTTGCTCTCTATAAAAGGAACCGGTGAACTGTACAAGGGGCGGCCATTTTGGCCTGCTGGAGAGAGGTAGCCCCAAGATAATAAATGCTTCCTGCTTTAACTGAGTCTGGTCTCGGACCCTTTGTCCTACACATGGGGTACAACAGAAGGTATAAAAAGGTTATAGAAAATTTGCATGGGGTTTAAGAATATTAACAATTTCTTTTAGTACAGAGGTTTTTTTAGTGCAGTTGTGTCTGTTTCTTCTCGTGTTTTCGTTTCTTCTATTTGTTATATATAGACTATCAAAATTAATTTTTCATTCATTCTCAGGGTAGGGAGTGATTCAGCACGTGATCCTCACATCGGAATCACCCACAGGTCTTAGACCACAGATTACTGAGCTCTCCTCTCAGCACTGGTGGTGATCTAATACGTTTGAGCAAGGTCTAGAATTTGCAAATTTAAAAATTCCCAGGTGAAAGCCGGGCGTGGTGGCGCACACTTGTAATCCCAGTACTTGGGAGGCTGAGACAGGAGGATCCGGGTTCGCGGCCAGCCTCAGCTACTTAGTGAGGCCCTCCGCAACTTAGTGAGACCCTGTTTCAAAATAAAGAATAAAAAATAGGACTGGAGGTGCAGCCCGGAGGTGGAATGCCCCTGGGTTCAATCCCCAGTGCCTCCAAAAAAAAAAAAAGAATCTCCAGGTGAATCATTTTCCACTTCCAGAAATGGACCATTCCAGAGCCCTTCTCTGAAACCTAACCCTTTATCATGACCTTCTCTTAAGCTCTACCCCCACTTCCCTAAATGAACCTCTTATATATGAAAAATAAATTCCCAGGCAATGCTAAGACCACTGGTTCAAGGAACACACATTGAGAATCATTGTTCTAGCATGTTTTCAAACCTTGACTAGTCCTAACAATCAAGTGATATTATTTCCTATACTGAAATCCACTGGAAATTCTGATTATTGGTGAAGCCCAAGAACCTATATTTTAAATAACGACTAAGGTGATCCTTTTGATGAAGCAAAAGAAAAAAAAACAAGATTCTACCTATAATTTGGCTTTAAGGGCCCTTCCTGTGAAAACATCTGCTGTTCACCATTCCTTCTATATGTAAATTACAAATCAGTTATACATCTGCCCAGGAGACATTCTCTTAACATTCACCAAAAAGTAGAAATTATTTAAATAAACCTTCTGGTTTCTAATTTTACTCATTATGCTTTTTTTCATTTTTAGCAGTTTTATTCTTTTTCACATTTGCTGGGTCATAGGTCGGAGTTGACGAAACTGCCATTAACATCTTACGTCTTTATGCATATGTGCATACTTATTTTCTACTTCTAGTTATTCCAATGTCTGGAATCTTCACCATTCCGATTCTGACATTGGTGTTTTCTGGTTAACTCTCACTAATAATCACTTATTCCTCCATATGTTTGGTGACTGGGGTGTGTCTGTCTATGTGTCTGAGAGACAGGGAGAGATGTGGGTTTGTACAGTCTGGTTAAACTAAACGTTTGGCTTGTGGTTCCTGTGTGCCAGGTAGGCAAAGTGAATTCTGGCTCCCAAATAAGTGTGAAGGCTTACAGTTAAAGATCCTCATGGGAGAAATTTTCCTTCTATCGGAGCCGAGGCCAAGACAGGCAAGATTCTTTAGTATCTCCCTTTGTGGAAATTTTTTCTGGCTTCCTTTTTTGAGAAGGTTGCCACTTTACAGGGATCCTGATTTCTCCTGGCGTCTCTTATAAATCCACTGATCTCTCTACAGTCCTATCCCTGACCTGTTATATCTGAAGCTGTAGGCCACCAGGAATCTGTAGATTTGCCCAAGACAGGGCTGGCTCCGGTGCTGACTGACTCTGAGGATTTATACTTTTCAGACACAGAATTTCCTTTACATTTTTGCCAACCTATGTATGAGCATGTATGAGTGTGTGGGTATAAAGTGTTTCTGATGTTTATAAACTATCTAGTCTACAAGACTGCTGGAAATGGAAGTTCCCCTCACTAAATTTTTATCTTGAAACCTGGGACTGACCCCCTCAATCTCTGAGCCATGGAAAATATAACCTTTCTCCTACTCTATTTCTCTATTTCATGTTTGTACTCTGAGCCCCAGAAAAAAAATAACCTTTCTCCTACTCCATTTCATGTTTGTACCCTGAGCCCCAGAAAAAAAACAACAGAATATTCATCTTCAATAGCTCCTTACTTACATTTGTTCCCTCTTCTGATAAAATCCTCCTTTCTTTCTCCTCCCTCCTTTCTGCCTCTCCTCTCCACAAGCACATGGGTCCCTGTCTGCCCCTCCCAGCAGCACTCCACCCCAACTCCAGAAGTCACTGCCGTTTCATCTCCCAGCAAAGCCCTACGTCCCTCAAGTCTTCTTGAAACTTCAAGTTATTGACCAATATGGTTAATCATCAAGTTTATAAAACAGCCTACTGCTCCCAAGAGTGTTTTATATATAAAAAGTCTGTTTTCCTATATATATACAGCTCCTCAGTAGATAGAATTCCAAGCATTTTTTAAAGTAAAGGTAATACTAAAGAAAGAACTATTTTGAGGCCAGTGATTTCTCCCATAGACACAAATATATACAGATAGGAATCTACCTCCCTTAAAAGACTTATAAGTATGAAGGGTAAGTCTTTAAAAGTGAATATTGAAATTAGAGAAAATGTCAACAAGAAGAGTTAAAAGAATAAAAATAAAAAGCTACAGAATGAGTTGTAACATATGGTACATTTGTTCAAATGTCTTTGTTAATGAACCCAAAAATGTAAGCAGCAAATTAATTATTAGGTGCCAGTGATACAAAATTAAGAGATATGCCTTTTGCAATGAAGAGGTGCTGGGCAGAATACAAAGGTACTAAATAGAAAAAAAAAAAAGGCCAGATAAAGAATATGTGCTTTGGTACCAGTATAAATAAGCTACCTCAATCATACTAAACATAAAAGTTCTATATAAAGGAAATACAGAAAAGCTGAGAACCAAATGGCATTTGTTGGGGGAAAAGAAAAAAGAAACTGGTAAGAACTCAGCCTTTGAAATTGTGAGCAAAATAGTGCCAGGGACTAGGGATGCAAAAAAAGGGGTACAAGGGCTCTAACAATGCTAACAACGTCTATAAAACATCAAATCACAAAATACCATTATTTGGAACTTTAGGATATTTAAGGAGCAGCTGGGTATGATGGTGCATGCCTGTAATTCCAGTACTTGGGAGGCCGAGACAGGAGGATTGCAGGTTCCAGGCCAGCTTCAGGAACTTAGGGAGACCCTTAGCAACTTAGAAGATCCTGTTTCCAAATAAAAAATCAAAAGGACTGAGGGTATAGCTCAGAAGGGATTCAATCCCCAGTACCAAAAAAGAAAACAAAAAGATTATTTAAGCAGCAATATCAAAAAACAGTGAAAAGAAAGGTTTTCAGGGAAAAGCCCTGACTTTATGCTTCAGTGAAGGTTTATTAATAGAAATACAACTTTCTAGGTGGTGTAATTTTGTTTATCCTCAACTTGGAGACCACCCCCGGAGGAGAAAGCAGATGCCTGAGTACTTGGTGCACAGAAAGAGAACTCAAGCCTCCATGTGCTGCCCAGGAGTACATGCCTGCTTCCTCGTTGACTAGGGCTCTCCTTGCCTACTAGTGACAGATGCACCAGTGGGAAGAGCAGGACAAAAGCCCTGTCTGCCACCACACACCAACACCTGGGCCGGAGGGTGGTACTGGCTCCCTTCCATTCACAGAACTTTCCCCTTGCATCTATTCCAAACTCCCTTTCTCTGCATGTAAGATCAGGACCCTTATACCTACTGCTCCACATTCCCAACCTTTCCGCCTTCTCAACTGGGGATCCTCATTCGAATCACTGACAACAGAAAAACAATTTGAGCATTTATTTCTTCAGTTCTCCCAAGGATGGTGTCATAGTTTGCATCTGGAATGTCTCCCAAAGTTTCCTGCTGAAGGCACGGTCCCCAACACAGCCAGGTCCAGTTAGATGGAGCTGAATTCATTGCATACAATGAATCTGTTTGCGCTCCATCCTCGCTGTCCTCAGCTCTTTTTTCTTATTCTCTGGTCTTCTACATGATTCCCAATTTTCAGGACAAGCACCAAAAACAAGCTGAGTCTTGGCCCCTGAGTTCATATACATTTTCCCAGGTATTTACACCAGCTCCTCCACCCCACACCCACCTGGCCTTGTCAAGTCTGAGGGACAAGTGTGTAGCAAACTAGAATGTTCAAGCCCCTCAAAACTCCTTTATGGAAGCCAGGCGAGGTGGCATACGCCTGCCTATGACATGCAAGGCTCTGAGTTCAATCCTTAGTACTGCAAGAAAAAGAAATGAAGACACAACATAACAAAAAGTAGATGAGATACAAGCTGGGCATGGTGCAGGTTCAAGGCCAGTCTCAGCAACTTAGCGAGATCCTCAGCGATGTAGCGAGACCCTGTTTCAAAATAAAAAATAAAATAGGACTGGGGGTGTAGCTTGGAGGTAGAATGCCCCTGGTTCCAATCCCCAGTACCCCCCCAAAAAAGACAGCATGTACTTTTGGTAACGTGGCTACTGCCTATGGGGATCATGGGCTTCAGAGTCAGCTGGGTCTAGTAGTCTTAATCCTCTGTCTTGCCTCTTACTTTCACTGTGACTCTATACATCTCCTACAGTTTTATAAGCTTTCATCTCCCCATCAAGATAAAAAGAAAAAGAAAGGACATATTAATACTATCTCACTGGTTCACTTTGAATAAAAGGTGAACTAGGAGATATGCACAGCAGAAATACTATTGCTCATAACAATAAACGGTAGTTCCATTCTTCCTAGAGAAACAAGACATGCCCACCCAAGAGAAGGGTGCAACCTTACAAAGCAATTACTGATAAGTGCCTAATGATAAATGAGGGAGGCAGAAAATACTATTATTCTAAGTACAGTTGCTGATCTAGGAAGTGAGTTCTATTGTTGATAAGAACCAAATGATAAATGATATACTCAGTAATATCCTTTCAGAGGAAGAAAAGGAAAACTCGATGGGTACTGGAGTAAATTCGAAAAGTAGATGTGGGAAAGACAGCTTGAGGGATGGGCATTATTCTTGTTTCTGATTTTGTTTTTTCTTAATTAGCATGCCATGAAATTTACCTTTTTTTTGGTATACCATTCTACAAATTTTAGCTCAAGTATAGAATTGTAGAAACACCACCACCATCAGGATACTGAGTAGATCCATCACTTGAAAATCCCCTCCTGCTACCCCTTTATAGTCTCACCTCCCCCAACCCATTCCCTGGCAACCACTGGTGTGTTTTTTCCCTTGTCAGTACAGTTTGTCTTTTCAAGACTATCATATATACGGAGTCATGTGGCACGGAACCTTTGGAGATGGGCCTCTTTTGCTCAGCATAATGCCTTTGATTCTTGTGTGTTATTGCAAGTACCAATATATGACTCCTTGTTACCATTGAGAAGTATTGCATTCCATGAATATACCACAATTTGTTTATCTATTCACCCACGGAAGTCCATTGGGTAATTTTCAGATTTGGGCTATTGTGAATAGACTCACTATATAAACATTTTTGTACAGGTTCATATCTCGAGTGTAAATACCCAGGAGTGGGTCTTATGATAAGTTTCATGTCAACATCCTAAGAAACTGTCAACTATTTTCCAGAGGGACAGTACCATTTTACATTCCCACCAGCAATGTATGAGAATTTGACTTGTTCTGCAAAATCAGTACTTAATATTGTCAGTATATTAGTATTTTTTTAATTTTAGCCACTTTAATAATTGTCTAACAATATTGTTTTGTGGTTTTAATTTTCATTTCCTTAATAGCTAATGCTGTTAAACATTTTTGCATGTATTTATTTCCCGTCTATATATTCCCTTTGGAGGATAGTTATCTTTTTTAAATTTTTCTTCCATGACATTTGTTATTTATTTTCTAATTAAAAATTAATGTTTTATTTATTTTTTAAAATTCAATGGCTATTTGAAAACAAAATTTGAATCATATAGTAAATAGTTGGGGTTTTTTTATTTTATTTTTTGCGGTACTGGGGTTTGAACTCAGGGGCGTTCTACCTCCCAGATACACCCCCGGCCCTATTTTTTATACTTTTATTTTGAAACCGGGTCTCATGAAGTTGCGGAGGGCCTCACTAAGTAGCAGAGGCTGGCCTTGAACCCGGATCCTCCGGTCTCCCACCTCCCGAGTACTGGGATTACAAGCGTGTGCCACCACGCCCGACTGTAAATACAGTTTTTATGATGTAAATTTCTATATTCATCACTGCGTCTATCTTCCTAGAATATAGTGCCAGGAATAAATTTTCAAGATCAAAAAAAGAATGAGCATGAAAAGAATCAGGTGTAAAATGACAGGACAACTTACTTTCCAAACAAGTAATTGCATTTTACCCTAGCAATAAAATAGTGTGCCTATATATTACTCAAATAACAGTAGATCATGCTACAGTAACAAGCAGATGCCAAAATCTAAACAACTCAACATAATAAAGATTTCCTTCTCACTCATATCACAGACACACGCAGGTAAGGTGGCTCTCCGGGAGCCTCTTCGTTATCAGTGTAAATGTGCTATCTTTTCTTCTTCAGCTGCCAGAAGGAGCAAGGGGAAGGCTTACAACATTCCCAAATACTTTTAACCAGAAGTGACACATCATTTTTTTGCCCTTTTCCCATTGGTGAAAATAAATCACGTGCACCCACAGAGGTGCACAGGTGCACAGGGAGGTCTGGGCACCTCTGTGGGAGGTACCTGTCACTGCCTGAAAGACAACAGGAGCTGATAGCTGACTAATTCTCATGGAGACAAAGGCTTTCCAGAGAGAGTAAATTCAACCTAGCAAAGAAATGTATACGTACCTTTGTTAAGCAATGATCAAAATTTTATGTCCGCTTAAAAGAGGTTCATCTAAAAGTGGTAAATGAAGATTATTGAAAATTCTAAATGAATCAATATTCAATGAAAGTTTAATTTTCTTTGGTCAGAAATATCACAATATTTCCATCTTTTGTTGCATGATTAACCTTTGCAAACTCTTTTTATTTACAATTACCTTAAGGGTAATAGTTTTTTTGTCCACACAGCATACCCTAACCATCAGCATTCCTTCCAACTGCATATACACATGGAATCACATGATCTCATCTAGCCAACACTGAGAATCTACCATTCTCCTGATGTCCTTTTTCTTTCAGCCCTATTTTTTATTCTTTATTTTGAAACAGGGTCTCACTAAGTTGCAGAGGGCCTCACTAAGTAGCTGAGGCTGGCCGAGAACCTGTGATCCTCCTGTCTCAGCGTCCCAAGTACTGGAATTACAAGCGTGCACCACCACACCTGGCAATTAAACCAAATTTGATATCATTTTTCTCAAATTTGTATTACATTATAAACATTCTCCTCAATTATAAATAATCCCAACCTTGGCTGCAATGATGCAAATTGTAGTCTCTTAATTTTTTTAAGTCGTTAATTAAAGACCCAATCTTAAGCACCAAAACCAGGATTATTCTCTAAAAAAAAAAAGTGAGCTCACTGGTAATTGACACTCGTTGACTAACACAAACCCTAACATCGGTTTAAAATTAACATTGAGAACAACTTCAAAAAAGAAAAGAAACGCCCCGTGGCAGAGCACAGCCTGAAGTGGACTGGTCCACTGTGGCTTTCCAGACAGAATTTTGGATTTGGTTGTTCAGTGTTGGGTGGTGCTAGGGGTGGTGTTTTGGGGAAAGGAGTCAATCCCTGGTAATGAACCATTTTCTCTTTAAACCATGTATATATAGACCACATACTGTACTTGAGACAAGCTGTGGTCAGAATATTTAAACTCAGTTGGGTGCAGTGGCATACACCTGTAATCCCAGTAATTGGGAGGCTGAGACAAGAGGATCGAAGGTTCAAGGCCAGCCTCAGCAACTTAGCAAGATCCTCAGCAACTTACCAAGACAGTGTTTCGTAGTTCAGAGGTAGAGTCTCCTGGGTTCAATCCTCAGTACAAAAAAAAAAGCCATATATATATTCTAAAGTGATGTGACTCAGGAAAAAGAGTCGTTGTAGCTAAAGAGTGGGGAGTTGAGGAAGCCCCAGTACCAACTGATCTTTGTGGATTGAAACAACAGCTAGCATTTAATGAGCATTTACCATGCGCCTGGCATTTATCTTCATTTAACATGAATTGATTATTTAATCCTTAAAACAATACTAGGAACTAGCAACCTATTAGCCCACTTTACATATGGGAAAACTGATATGAAGGGAAGCAATTTGTCAAAGTTAACAGAGCTACTGGTAGGAGGACTTTGAACCCAGCCTTGCGCTAGCACTCACACTTGTAACTACCACCCCCCACTGGCTAGCTGCACTGATGTCTGAACATCAGAGTTACTCTATAACTAGTGACACATGGGCTGTGGGGGACAAGTATAGGCTTATTTCATGAGGAATGTCCAGGAAATTTGGAATTGCAGAGAAGAGAATTAAAGAACAGAAAAAACACCTGAGAGCCATGGGAATTGAACTATAATACATTTTAAGATAGCCCATGTTGCATTTGCAGGAACATTTGCAGGGTTCCATTTAATAAGTCATATAAAGAACTTGGCATATTGCCTGAAGTACACTAGAGTTCAAAACCTGTTGACTGTTATTATCACCATAATTATTATAATTACACCTACTGCTCACTATTTAACTTACACGTGACTTGAGGCTTGACAAGATTCCTTTGCTCTGTCTCTATCTCATATCATCTCAACGCAACTTCCGCCACCCCTGCCATTCTCTGTTTCCCATTCCAAATTTCTAAGAGAAGACTTTAATTAGGCTCAAACCATCCTTTTGCTAATGACCAAAGTGACAGGGAAGCAGCAACCCGTGGCTTGGCAGCCACTGAGTTCATCACCCAGCCCGGTCCATCCGCTGTTACTACTGGGTTGCCTCCTTCACACCATCAGAGGGACACTGGTTGTGACAGTGGAATAGTGGCATTTATTCTGAAGATCTTTTTTTAATATTGAACCATTTCATCATCATTACAGGTACCTGAGAGTTTGAGGTGAATTGGTCACTATAAAATGGTAAGCTATATGAATTCAAAGGTAATTACTTTTTTTTTTGGTACTGGGAATTGAACCCGGGGGCATTCTACCTCTGATATACCTCCCAGCCCCCTTTATCTTTTATTTTGAAACAAGGTCTCACTAAGTTGCTGAGGCTGGCCTTGAACCTACAATCCTCCTGTCTCAGCCTCCCAAGTACTGGGATTACAGGTCTACACCACCAGACCCAGCCTACTTGCATTTATTTACGGCCATTAATAACCTTTGCTCATTCCTTCCATCTTCAATTTGCAATTTAAAGCACTAATCGATTCAGTTTCATAAAAATAAAAGTTGATGATGATGATGATGATGGTGATGATGATGATGATGATATTTATATCAGGATATTTACTACATGTAGGCCCTGTTCTACGTACTCTTAATACCTTACAGGATTCTCACAGCAATGCCAAGAGATGATATTATTATTATCCCCAATTTTACAAATGTGGAAATAGACACTGAAAGGTTCAGTACCTTCATCAAGACTACACAGCTAGTAAGTGGTGGAGCTGGGATTTGAAACAAGGTGATCTGTATCCAGTCATTGCTCTCAACCTCCCTATGCCACACCACCCAGGACAACCCTACCTGCACCCAGGGAGCCCTGAGACCACCAGAGATGCTCTTCTGGGCCAAGGCAGGGAACGTAGAGGGGAGGCCTGTAGAGAAAAGACAGAAGTTTTCTGGTCCTTCAAGTTTATAAACCTTGAGTATAACGTCGATGAGACTGTCGCCAATGGGCTCCCGAAAACAAATATTCTGATTTTATAGAACATTTCTTTACCAAAGAAATAATAGATCAAAATGAGGCTGTCTCTCAAAGCTACCCATAGAAAACAGTAAATCATTAAAGAAAATCATTTTCTAATTAGTTCTTTCGCTTTATGTCATCTACTAATTCCCAAGTCAGGTTTGCAGACACCCCAGGATATCTCCACTAACGTGAAATGTTGTGAAAACATTGTTTCATTCACTTAATTTCATAAATGATTTATATCAGTTCTGACTTCCAAAATTAAAGTATTTGGAGTAGGAACTTTACAGATAATGTTATTGAATTTGCTTTTAAAGTACATTTTCTAGAACATTTAGATGTGGAAAGCATAAAAATATAAAATAATGAGGTAATAGCATGTCTACAAAAAGTATCTGATAATTACTGTTAGAGACTAGACAAAGGTTTCCACTTCTGCTCTCAAATTGGTTTCCTTGCTGGTGTAAAGGCATGCTGTATAAGTGTTATTGTAGCTCTTCTAAAAGCCTGTAAAGAGAAAATTTGATCTGCTTATTCAAAGCTGTAGCCAATTCCATAGAGAAGGATCTTTTATGTGACAATAATATGGCATCCCCTGCTTGTATAAGCTTTACATGCACTATCGGATCGTATTACAAAATATGCGCCACATTTGCTCCATTCAAGTAGTGCCACATACAATAGGTTGTGACCCAAAATCCAAGTGTGATAATGCCATCAAATTGTCAACTATAGTAACATTTGGAAATAAATTCTTGACATATGTTTTATTGTGATAAAATATATATAACCTATTTCTGTTAGCGCCACTGATTTCAATTCTTTGGAGTATATATGCAAAAGTGAAATTGCTGGATCATGGTAATGTTATGTTTAAAAATGACGCCGGGCGTGGTGGTGCACGCTTGTAATCCCAGTACTTGGGAGGCTGAGACTGGAGGATCCGGGTTCGCGGCCAGCCTCAGCTACTTAGTGAGGCCCTCCGCAACTTAGTGAGATCCTGTTTCAAAATAAAGAATAAAAAAAAAAGGTCTGAGGGTGTAGCTCGGAGGTAGAATGCCCCTGGGTTCAATCCCCAGTACCACAAAAAATAATAAAATAAATAAATGAATAGAAATGAATCACCACACTGTCTTCTACAGTGGCTGCTCCATTTCATAGTCCTATCTAATGCACAAGAGTTCCAATTTCTCCACAGCCTAGAGCCAATACTTGTTATTTTTCTGTTTTTCTATAATAGCAGTCCTAATGGGTGTCAATCGTACCTCATTATGGTTGTAGAAAATGCCTTTTAAGTTTTCTTAGACTTCTTTTATCGGGATTGCCAAGGAAGAGATCATTCCCTTCAATGAAATTAAATAAATAAATAACCCAAATTGAACCCCCAATTACTATAATGTGGCTTAAACGAATTTTCCAATATCAATACGCCTATTTTGCTTTATGGCTTGTGCTCCTATGACATTTCAATCACTATGCACCCAACCCCAAACTATTGTCTACCCATCTAACATCATATTATTTCCTCTTCTCTTTCACCCATTTCATGCAGCTCCATGTTAGGCCTTGCTTTGCTTGTCTCCTAGAGTTTATCAAAGTATACTTCAGCTTTCACTATCCACAACCTGGTTTTGGTAAAGAGTAGATTGTACAATGCAAGTTGCTGTACAACAGCTGCCAAGGTCTCCAGGAATGTCCTTGCCTGCGTCTCTGGTACTGTCTACATCAGACGGCCTAACCACCTACCCACATACCTCATAGACTTAACCTCAGTGAAGCCCAAGACACAGGAGAAAGCAGGTGGTGAAGCATTCTAACTCTTAGAAAAAAAAGCATTGCAAATGACAACTTCTGGTTGGAAGAAAGCATTTGTTGTTTTCTTTTATCATTATTAATATGCCTGATACTTTCATCTTGTCCATCATCCTCTTCTATCCCTACCTTTTCTTATTCTTCCAGTTTTATTCTCAGCTCTAAAGAGATGACCTATCGCCTAGCACAATACTTGCCGTATTCTTCACATTCGGTGATTCTTTCGAATATTCACCATCATCTTGCTGTCTATGGTTACATTTTAAATCCAAATTTGTCACATTTATTTCCATCCATTTGTGTGTGGATGTGTTTGTGGTACTGAGGATTGAACCCAGGGGCCTTCTACCTCCAAGGTACACTCCCGCCCCAGCCCTATTTTAATTTTTATTTTGAAACAGGGTCTCGCTAAGTTGCCGAATTCTTTTGATCCATTCTTAATGTCTTATTGGTCCCCTCTTCCTTTGATGCCAGGAAGCCAACACTTATTAAGGTTCCATGATGGCGGAGTATGTGCCTAAATCTTGTGTTAACATAGAATTGACTGCAATAGAGACTCAATCAGATACTTCCCCATGGAATTTTAAATACAGTTAATAGGTATACTAAATAAAATATGTTTAAGAAATCAGATTTTGAGCCGGGCGTGGTGACGCACTCTTGTAATCCCAGTACTTTGGGAGGCGGAGACCGGAGGATCCGGGTTCACGGCCAGCCTCAGCTCTCTCTCTCTCTCTCATTCTCTCTCTCTCTCTCTCTCTCTCTCTACCTAGTGAGGCCCTCCACAACTTCGTGAGACCCGGTTTCAAAATAAAGTATAAAAAAATAGGGCCAGGGGTGTAGCGCAGAGGTAGAACGCCCCTGGGTTCAATCCCCGGTATTGCAAAAAAAAAAAATCAGATTTTGAACAAACTCTAGTGTTAATATGTAATTCTATTTAAATTAAAGATGCAAAGAAAAGCATTAACTCAGTTTTTGCTGTCCATTCATAGCTATATAGTGTTGAGGTAATGATCTAATAAATTTGAAATTTTTTCTAAATTAATTTAGATGAATATGTAAAGTCAGTCCAAACAGTTGTGCCTACTCCTACACATTTTCCTGAGTGAAAAATAAGGGAATGGTAAAAATCATTGATTTCATACCTTCTGAGACTAAGTTGGCATTGTTATTTCTCTTTCAATTGTCACATCTTTTCCTCAAAATGGACTCTAAGCAACAAGGTCAGTGTGCTTTAAAATCTCTAAGAAAGTGGCTTCAAGCCGGGCGTGGTGGCGCACGCTTGTAATCCCAGTACTTCGGAGGCTGAGACAGGAGGATCCAGGTTCGCGGCCAGCCTCAGTTACTTAGTGAGGCTCTCCGCAATTTCGTGAGACCCGGTTTCAAAATAAAGAATAAAAAAATAGGGCTGGGGTGTAGCTCAAAGGTAGAATGCCTCTGGGTTCAATCCCAGTACCAAAAAAAAAAAAAAAGAAAGTGACTTCAGTGCTAAAGAACTACATTACATACAAAACAGCAACAGTGGGAATGTAGTGGTTTTTATTTTCTTCTTTTTGCTTATCCATTTCTTAAATTTTTTCCACAGAAAAAGTTAACCTTAATTTTTAAATACATAAATGTATATACAGTATGAAATTCAAAAGTCACTAAATGAAGTGCAGTAAACAAGTCTAACTCCCAGTGTAAACCTCAGGGACGCAGTCTCCCTTGACAGCAGCAATCACTGAAAAATTTCTTGTTTCCTTAGAAATATTCTGTGTTTACATAGGAGCTTTCCTAAGGGGGCTATAAAAATAAATTATATTTATTTCTGCAAACTGGTTTCCTTCATTTTACTTGTAGCAGAAAATAGCTTATCAGGTTCTGATTGTACACTTACATTACCTAACAACCTGTCCATGTCGTTTTCAAGTTCCTTGGAACACTTCAATGCTCGCCCCTTTATGATTGACTTATTCACTCATTCTAATGCTCTCAGATTTCATCCATGTTGTCACATGTATCCAAATTTCATTCCTTTTTTTTTTTTGTACTAGGGATTGAACCCGGGGACATTCTACTTTCAACCTATACCCTCAGCCCTTTTCGTATTTTATTTTGAAACAGGGTCTCACTGAGCTACTGAGAGTCTTGCTAAGTTGCTAAGGCTGGTCTCAAACCTGCGATCCTCCTGTCTCAGCCTCCCAAGTACTGGAATTACAGGTGTGTGCCACTAAACCTAGTCCAGAATTTCATTCTTTTTTATGACTTAGGTCAAATTTTTACCCTGGGTTTCACCAGCCATACTGGGAAAGGGGGTTGAATAGAGTCATGTCCTATGTGGACCTCTGTAGCGGGAAGCGGAGAGAGGGAGAGTACAAGGCTCTCCTCTCTCATCATGGAAGCCAGAAGCAAGAGAGAGAAAGAGAGAAGGGGGAGGAGAAAACCTTATATAGTCCCCAAGGCCACATCCCCAGGGACTCCTCCTTAGCAATCAAGTCTTGCTTCCAACATTGCGACCTTGTTTCCATGACGGCTAGGGGGACATTCGAAATCCAAACCATCATACCATGTTATCAAATAATAATATAATTATTTCTAAAGACTGTAATATACACACCGTGTTTTTTAGAGCACTGTTTTTTAAACATTTACCCACACGGCACCACGGCCGCCCAGCTAGGCTAGCCCAAAGGAGGACTCTAGTAACACCAGTTGGGTGAAAAGACTGGGCTCACAGCCAGATATGGTGGCGCACACTTGTAATCCCAGTACTTGGGAGGCTGAGTCAGGAGGATCTGGGTTCGCGGCCAGCCTCAGCTACTTAGTGAGGCCCTCTGCAACTTAGTGAGACCTTGTTTCAAAATAATGAATAAAAATAGGGCTAGGGGTGTAGCTTGGAGGTAGAATGCTTGTGATAGTCAATCTAGGTTGTCAACTTGACCTGATCATGACACACCCAAGATCATGTGACTTTGGGTGTGTTACAGCAGATTAAACAGAAAGCCTGCCCTGAATGTAGGCAGCAGGGTTCTGATAGGTGCAGGACTTAGATAAAAGAGGGAGAAGCCGAGTAGAGCAATGCGCGACTCTTTATGAAGAAAATGCATCTGCTCTCGCCTGAGATCGTCGGCCTCTGGCTCATAGAACTGGAACTTCGCTGTTTCTCTGAAGAGCTTCTTGATCTTCTGCTCTCGTCTGAGATCATCAGCCTCCAGCCCTTCGAACTGAAACTTCACCATCGTTTCTCCGAAGAGCTTCCTGATCTTCATATCTTGGACTGGGACTGAATTAGTGGTTGCTCCGATCCTAAGACTCCAGCTCTTAGACCCCTCGACCAGCTACTGGTTCCTCTGACTCTCCACGTGCAGTCAGAACCTGGGACTACATTGCTTCGAACTGTAAGCCCATCTGATAAATCCCTTTTTCAAACATACGCATTCTGTGAATTCTGTTAATCTAGTGAACCCTGTCCAATACAATGCTCCTGGGTTCAAACCCCAGTACCGCAAAAAAACAACAACAACAAAAAAAAGACTTTGGGCTCCATTGACTCATCCCTCCTCCCTGGCTCCCACACACTGAAGAAGCGGAGTCAGGGAGCAAAAGAAAGAGTCGCTTCGGAGCACCCAGTCCCCGGTGTAGGAACCTCCCACCATGGAAGAGTGCGAGTCACATAGGAGGAGCTTCCAGCTTTTGTAAGGCTTTAATTGGCATGCACGAGATTTGTCAAACACTGAAAGCAATCAGAATGCTGTGGATCTGCCCAAGGTATTGAAAAAAGTCAGAAAAGTAAGACTAGAAAAAGCATACATCAAGGCAATATTAAGGGAAAAATTAAAACTACTTCCCCTCCACCCTAACCCATGTACACGTGGTTCACACTGTTCAATAAACCAGCTTTATAAGACTAAAAACAAATAACCATATATTCCGTTAAAATTCAAGTATTGGCTTTATGACCCCATGATTTGACATGTAGGATATTTTGTTTTTATATTTGTCTCCCTGGCAACTGGCTTGTGATAGAATATTAACAAATAAATAGGCCTTAATCTACTGATACTACCATTATCTCCATTTCCTACCTTTTTTGGGGGGGCACTGGGGATTGAACCTCCGATCTACACCCCCAGACCTTTTTATTTATTTATTTTATTTTGAAACGGGGTCTCGCTAAGTTGCGGAGACTGGCCTTGAACCTGCAATCCTCCTGTCTCGGCCTCCTAAGTACCGGGATTATGTGGCGTTTTAGAAGCCACATCTATTTGACACTTCACTGTGGACCTATTAGGTTCAAATCATGATTCTCATACCTCACTCTAGCCTCCCAGACATCCTCCTGAGGCCTCAAATTCATTTTCAGGCTTGCTACTTGACTCTTAGTAATCCAAACCCCTCGACTCTCCCCAATGCAGGCTGTCCCCAGTATATACTAACCTACTGCACCTTAAAATTTGTTGCCTCTTAGCAAATAAATATAAGGAATGTCCTGCCCCTCAAATTCACCTCCTTTTTTTTAATTGTATTGCTAACATCAGCAATGAATGACTTTATTTATTTTTATTTTTTTATGTTTTTATTGGTGCATTGTAGTCTCACATCACAATGAGTATCAGTTTGGTGTTAACATACATGCACACAGCTCTTGGTGTCCCCCCACCCCGCCTACCCCACCCCACATGTAGCACTGAGAATGATGTTGGTATAATCTCATATGTACACATTGTTTATGACAGTAATTCCATAGATTCACTTCTTTCTTGCCCTTCCCCTTCCCTTGTACCCCTTCCCTTGCACCACTGAGGGTTCTCCGTTGTCATTGGAGTCCCTTTTGTGTCCCCACTACTCCCTAAGTTGCGCATATTAATGAAA